>SMLS01032328.1:0-11694 GCA_004785975.1 Popillia japonica | reverse complement strand
ATAGAAAAACTACAATATCTTTCACACTGACGCTATGAAAACATATGTAGGTAAGGTAATTATACCTAATAACAACAATTAACAATATAATAAAAATATACAAATAACAATAATTATACCTAATAACAACTATACTACCTATCCTACCCCCCTATCCTCCTACTATACTACCTTACCCAAACGCTATGAAAATATTAGATTCAGCGAAAAGAATTACAGCTATTCATTCAAATCACGCACTAACACTACGAAAAGATGTCTACGACCGATAACAACAAAACAATAATGGCGAGTAAACGGATGTCTGATGTCTGTCAAAACAGCATGCATGCAACAAATCCTATTAATGACCATCCGCACCTGCGCACTTGCTGCGTACACCTCACAACGACATCTCGTGGGCATAGTCATATACTACTCATGTTTGCCCCAACTTTGCCATAAAAGATTTTACCCCGTGATCTGGACCGTTGGTTGCGTAGGTACGTCCCTTACTCCTCCCCTTGAAAACTATCCTCGGTCCGAGGAGACTGTGTCGCCGCTCTATATTTGCCGAATGGAACTACACTTCTTTGACCATATTAATACTATTTATGGTATTATGTGTAGTGTCCCCAAAAAGAAAGCGTTTGGGCTAGTTCATAGCTCTCCGTTTGTCCGTCTGCGTTTATACGTTGACGGATGAAAATTTTTTTGCGGTTCATAGCGTTGCGTCTGTAACGTACGTTTATTGACAGATCAATTTCCTATGCTAACCGTGTTGTTGTGACAGGTCTAACCTCACTTTTTTCGTAAACGGATGAACGGACGCGTACAAAGTTCAACGTCGGTCAACTTTATCCGTTATCGGATAGACTGTGAAGCACATAAAAATAACGTGCTGTGATTGGTCAACGTACAAACGCAAACGGACAAACGGAGAGCTCTGAACTCCCCTTTTGTCTAAAAAATGAAAATTCACATCTAGCAATATCGGTTTATAAAACGGAGAAACTACAAAAAGTATAAAAATCAATTCCAACCTACAACGTCAACACTCAAGAACAAATGGACATGAAATGAACGTGCCACGCCTAGTCTGTCGTGCCACGTGCTAGGTAAACGCTACGCAGAAGTATTCAAATCAAACGAACTAAGAATTTTATGTGCGCCCTCCTGCGAGAAACATATCATTTGGGAGAACTTGTCCGCCATGACAGTTTCATTTCGGGATATTTCAGATTTCACCCCCCTGGATACCACCACCACTTGCATACTACATTCGGAACGCGGCCATACAACGCATAGGAAAAGAGGTAATGTCTCGGAACGCACACAATTTTCTCTGTTCTATGCACGCATCGCATAGAATGCATGTCTCGGCGAATCCAACATTAAACGGCTTTCAGCCTACTTGAGACATCAGGCCGCGTTCCGAATTGTGCATACTGCGTTGTATGCGACTGATGCAACGAAAAATCGTTCCGATTTATCGCGTATGCAGGAATAGAAAGTTTTGCCGCGAAATTATTTTCAAATAGGTTGTGACCCTGTCAGAGGCTAGCAGGACACAACGCATTGGAAAAAAGGTAGTGCAGAGTCTATAGGCCTGTTCGTTTGAATTGCTAACATTGGTAAGTTTTGTCAAAAATAGCAAGTGTAGCAGATTTAGAAACAGCCAATAGATCACTTTCAGCGGAAAAATGTGCTACACACATGAAGCAGGAGCAAGTATAGCTTGCTACTTCTGACATACTGCAATTTGCTGAATGCAAATGAACGAGTGTCGAAAACACCTGTCAGCAGCTAAATTCCTAACGAACATACGGATGTTGACAAAAGTGATATTGAGCACTTCTAGCAACGCAAACGAACAGGTGCGACAGGCTTTATGTGTGCTACGCTTCGAATGCACGTCTCGGAACGCACATAATTTTCTCTTCACTTCTATGCGCGCAGCGCATAGAATGCACGTCTCAGAACGCGGCCACAGATTTAGCCAAGTTCAGTCCCAAGTCCTATCTCAAACACTCGAAAACATCCTTGAAACCGTTTATATAAATTACCAAATTACTTTGCAACTACATAGCGACTAGCGCCGCGTTCCGAGATAACATTCTATGCCACTGTCTATTCTCCTTCTAGCCTCTGACAGGGTAACAAACTATTTGAAAATGATTTCGCGGTAAAACTTTTTATGCGCGCTAAATGTTAAATCGGAACGATTTTTCGTTGCATAAATAATTCGCATATAACGCAGTGCACATTCGGAACGAGGCCCTAAAGACGCAGGATTAGATAGGGCTCATTTCAACATTTCTACTAATCCACACAAAAAGAAAAACGCCATTCGCCAGACTTCTATTAATAGAACGATCTAACATTGCCAGTAAATGGAAGATCAATTAAAGAAAACAATTGGTTTTTCAGGCTATTAAATATTTAAAAAATAGTTGCTTTAAATTAAATGTCGAATAATTATTGCTTATTTGTCGTGCATAAAAAATTAACTGACAAATCTTAACAGCCTTATCCCTATCTTAATTTATTCAGATATATCGATGATCTCGTAGTCTGTCAGTGGATGTTACATTATCCGTCAATAATAAATTTATGCGAAATTTTTGTGTTTAAATTCAAATTCTGTAAATGACAAACTTTCCAACTGACTGGAATATAGATTACTATCATGAGAATTACGAACCCGAAGAACATTGGAAATTACAAAAAGCATTTATGGAGGACCATAAAGGCAAATTTTCAGAAGAATACTTAGTAGCCTTATCAAAAACTTTTGCAAATATAGAACTTTTAGGATGCATGTAATTATTTGAATAAATACTTAAGTACTATTTTGTTTGTCCTACAATTATTATTTTTAATAGATATTCAGACCCCTTGATGGCGAAAATAGCCTTCTTGTCAAAGGACATTGTAAGGGAGTGCAGAATAAAGGAAAGGAGGTTGCAAAGAAAGTTCGGATCAGAAACGGGAAGACAGAAATAATAAATACTTTTACATATGTAGATATTTAAAATACTAAGTATTATTTTTAGATATTTTTTGTGGTTTAAATTAAGAAATACTACAGCAATTGAAGAAGATATTTAATATGAACACCTTTTACATATACGTATGTCTCAATAAAGTGTAAATACTAAATTGATAGTATTAAAATTGATGCTATTTCTTGTCATTATTAGTGTGTAGACCTTCTATTGAAACACTAAGCTGCTCAAGTCTTTGGATTAACTGACTCATTGTATTTTGTGATTTTTGTATATTCTCATCTGTTAATGAAGGTTCATTTGCTGCTCCTAGATCAAAATGCAATTTTGCTAGTTTTTCCTGTTGTTCACGAATATTTGTCATTTGCTCCATGGTGCAACCTCTTCCAAAGGCTCTTAATTTTCCTGAATGAAAATCTTCTAATAAGCCTAAGAGAGCTTTCTCCATGTGACGAACATCTGGTACTTCAGACAAAAAGCAATGATGACGAACATTTGTACTAATGGGTGCTACATAAATATAACCAAAAAAAAAACAAAAATAAAAACTAATGAAAAAAACAACCAAAAGAAAGTCAAAATATGTGCTTAAGAATTGTTATGTACCTTTATGTACATTTCGTGGTCTTGCAGTGGTAGTTTTGTTGTAGTCTTTTTGTACACGCTTTTCATTAACATGAAAAAGCTTGGCACTGTTCGTTAATCCAGTGCCAGTATTACCACGAGATACTGAACTATGGCTAGTATTACCAGATGATGATATCTACAAATTTGTAAAAGTTATTGTGGTAAATTTTTTTAGCTTTGTTATATCGTACAACTTTATTGCTTCTTATAGGAGAAGCAATTTTATCTTCTGTTATAGTACTATCATCTTGCACAATGCTATCATCATTTTCCCCGTCAGCATCGCTAGAAACTAGTTGTTGAAGCTCCGACTCCCCTCGTGATTCCATTTTTTCATGTGTAACGCTCCTACATTTATTCTCATATATAACTGTATATAACGCAAAAATCAAAACAAAAGTAATAAATTTCGATAAGTACGGTTATGTTTAGCTTGTTTATTTTTATGCGATCTTATTACAGCTATCAATCAGCGCACAATCAGCGGAGTCCCTACAATCAGTGTTGCAACGGTTGAAACTGAAAGATAAATGATATATCTATGTATAAATAAATAAAAAATATATAGATATAAATTGTAGGATTTGAAATAACAAAATCGAAATATCCGATGTCTTTGTTAGAAAAAATTACAAAATATTCCGATGGTATTCTAATATATCGTATATTGTTCAGACCACAGACGATTTTATGTTGAAAACACTGGTATTGATCATAATCGTAAAGGGGAATGCATAGCCACTTCATAGCTATCCGTTCGTACGTTGGCGTTTGTACGTTGACCAATCACAGCACGTTATTTTTATGTGCTTCACAGTCTATCCGCTAACGGATAAAGTCACAGTCTAACCAATATGGACATTTGTGTTGGCACCTTTGATCTTTTATGTATATTTTTGAATAGCCTCCAAGTATACAGTGAAGTTAGGGGCATCTTAACAGGATGACCAAATCAATAAAACTTGAATGTATGCGAAACCGCGAAGATGGTAATTATTTTGATAATTGAAAAATTAACGTTGAATTGTAAAAAGGAAATGTAACCCTCGCCGGCTTACTTTTATTTCCAGAGTAGGTCGGAATAAAATACACACCCTCTTCTTAACAACACTTTATTCTGTATCTAACTTCATCGTAGTGATATATAAAAAGGATAAAAGTAACTAATGCTACCAACTAAATAATACCCTTGTTTATACAATATAATTATTTATTCAATTTAATTAGAAGGTTTAACGGAATTTAAACACAAAAGTTGTAATATTAAAAGTATGTTATTACATGCATATTGAAGCTAAAAAGGTTTAGTAATAAGATACATAAAGCAAACCAAATTACGAAAAGTACATAGCTGATTACTTTCCCATACTATATACACGTTACGCACTGTACTATATACTTACATATTGTATAAACAAAAATGGTATAACATATTCCGAACACTTCTTTATCAAACAGCACGATAAATAATTATGAGCGTTAAATTCTTCACAAAACACAAAAGATAAACAATCCACCATACTGTCAATCTGTCAATAAACGTACGTTACAGACGCAACGCTATGAACCGCAAAAAAATTTTCATCCGTCAACGTATAAACGCAGACGGACAAACGGAGAGCTATGAACTAGCCCTTGTATAGGAAATTCATACGTCAATATACGTATGTTACGAACGCAACGTTATGAACCGCAAAAAAATGTTCATCCGTTGACCTATAAACAGAGATATAGAGTAGGGAGAATGCTCGTATAACATGCGCGAATGTCTAATTTTGAATCAAGTCGCCATTTTTACCCTTCATACTACCAACTTATTTGGAATTCAATGTTGCAAACCCGTAGACCTAGCATTCCCTACAGAATAATGCTATGGAATAATGGTTAATGGTTTTATTCAATTAATGGCCATTTGCACCGTCGTCGGTGCAAACGGCCATAAGTAATTTTCATTTGAACAAGTATAGCTATTGACTCAAATTATTAAAATAATACATATAATTCAAGTGTATTATATTTAAGTTCCCTAAAAACTTTCAAAATATTTGCTTTAGACTTAAAAATTATCAATTTGAGTATTATAAATATTAGGCATACGATATTCTACTACTTTTAAAGCACTCTTGCATGACGTCAGTGCGAGTCAAATTACATATGAAATTTATTTCAATAGAGGTTAAAATCGCGGGTTTCGTAGGCGGGATTTGTATTTTACAATTAATGCTTCGCAATGACATATGCATAAGATGCGCGTCGGCATACCTCTATGTGCCTCTAATATCTGTGTATCCTGGATGCGCAGTGGTTTATGAGCGTTCTCTTTACTCTATCTCTGCGTATAAACCAAGTATAAACGCAGACGTACGAACGGAGAGCTATGAACTAGGCTTTAATCGATTATAATTGACAGCAGCGTGGAGACATCTAGGTAAATCGCTTTGGGAAGACACCAATCTGCGCGAGTGAATCGCGCAACAAGCATATTAACGGCCTGAAAAACATCAGTCGCCTAGCGTTCACATCGGCGCGCTCATTTAAAATTTGAATTTTGTACTATATAAACTGTTCTTGTATTGTATTTAACCATACAAAGATGGGTAAAGTTATTTATACATGAATTGCCAGAATATACAATAAGCTTCTAAGTTTCTAATATGTATTTATTCATTTTGATTTACAATAGCTTAATTACAAAATGATGTACTTAATGCAGGCGTTTGTCTAATTTCAGAGAATTAGTTTGTAAATCGGCTATTATTTAGTTAATTACGTATATGATAATCTACAGAGAATTTTATTTATTTATTTATAATATAATTACATTATTTTACAATGACAAAAGAAAATAATATAAACTCATCTTTAAAATTAACGCACCACACAAACAGTTCTATATAATGTTTACAAAAGTGTTTGGTTAGTGAATTATTATTATTATAATATCGTTAAGGGCAATTGAATTAGAGATACCACTCATTGATTTATCAACTACATGTTTAATAGAACTTTACAAATAAAAATAAGAAAGAAGATCTATAAATAAAATTAATCCTCATCTGAAGAAAAATCAAAAATATCGTCCTCTGTATCACTGTTAAAATTTATAGTAAATTCTTCGCAGTACTGGTCCATAATATGTTCTTTTCTAACGTATTCACTTTCAACATTTTCAACGTGTTTGCAAACACTGGACCAGTCGTCCGGTGTAATTTTCGAAAATTCTTCAATAGCCAGTTCCTGCACATCACATAACTGATTTTGTTTTCAAATATAACAAACGCCGAACAAATGTCTTCAACCCTACGTAATAACACTCAAACCGCACGATCCACACAGAACAACACAGAATAAACGCTAGATGCTAACCAACCACCAACTGAGGAATATTACGGTCAATATTGTTAGGACTGACCGTACATGCAAGAACTATCTCTCTTTTCGGGCGTACTTTTCTTTCGAAGTTCGAAAATCGTTTATGCGCCGGTGTCTTCCCAAAGCGATTTACCTCTACCCCACAAATTTCGCTAATATCCAAATAGTGTCCTAGTCTGTGGCTAACAAATTATTTAATTTTCTTTATTTAGTACGCATAGTATGGTTATAAACACGGGGTGAAATCTGAAATAGCCCGAAATGAAACTGTCATGGCGAACAAGTTCTACCAAATGATCTCGCAAGAGGGCGCACGTAAAATTCTTAGTTCGTTTGATTTGAATACTTATGCGTGGCGTTTACATAGCACGTGGCACCACAGACTGGGCGTGGCACGTTCATTTCATGTCCATTTGTTCTTGAGCGTTGACGTTGTAGGTTGGAATTGATTTTTATACTTTTTGTAGTTTCTCAGTTTTATAAACCGTTATTGCTAGATGTGAATTTTCATTTTTTAGACAAACGCTTTCTTTTTGGGTACTTTACACATACAATATTGGTTTCTATGTAAACAAAGCTTTGTTTACATAGAAACTAATACGAATATTGCCCGGTTTCTGAAACGTCAAACAGCAGTTATAGTTAGTTTTATTTTAGTTTTGGTATCTGGCAATTTAACAAGAACTGTCTTTGTTAAATCGCGAGATACTGAGCAGATAACTCGAGATAACTGCTGCTTGACGTTTCAGAAACCGGGCATTATGTATTCCAATATTTTATTGTATTACACTAAATAAGTATATTCGAATTATGGCGCAAAAAGTTCTTCCGGACGAAATATACTTCTGTAGATGGCGGGCTTGTAGCTGTTTCGTTTCAATATTAGGGAGATTTCATTCTATCCTGATAAGGTTGTTTTTATCTATGGTTATCAAGTCAAGTGACATATGGATCAAGATACGAACACAATATGGTTATATTGAAGTACAATTCAATAATTGGTTTCGCCAACACAATTTTTTAAAAACATGGATATACACAGAATCTAAAATTGCTCACAAATTTGTGTATCCTTTTATTAGAATTGCTAAAAATGGCATCCAATGTGAGGGCGTTTACACAGAAACTGTCAAAGTAATTATAAAGTTTTCGCCAAACATGTTATAATTATGCTACCCATATTTTTAGGCAACATGCTGCAGATGTTCGTAGAAATGTCTCATGTCATACATCAAAAAGTGGTCTTATTTCACCATCCATTTCTGTAAATATACTTAATATCTTATTTTCATGTTCTTTGAAAGATTAAATCAAACATTTTAGAGCTGGGTTTATGATATTATTGAACCATTAGATTATGAAGACTTCCTGGCACAATATCAAGTCCTTATTGAACGTGATCCATTAAGGTCAATTTTAGATGTACCATTAGGTGATGTAGATGTTAAAATAATAGAACGTCCAATTAGAACTCTGGCACCGATTATACCCGAGGAAGATCTGTAAGCTATATGAAAAATAGAAAAAAAAAGATACATTGTAAAACATTCATTTCACAGAGATAAACTTTTACCACATGTACAGGCATGTGTTGAATGTTATACATCAGACTGGAAAGTTGTTAAGTTTCAAAGCAGGCATTTAAGTAGTAGTTCTGGGCCAAGAATAAATATTCCAAAGCCATTAAATCCAAGTCCCAAGCAGGAATTTGAAATTGATTTGCAAGCTACTACATCAGAATGTAATAGTGAAATAGGTAATGATTTACTGACTAAACGAAGGATACGATGAATAAATACACTAAGAATATTTTTAATACTATAATAGTATAAAATTGCTTCCATACTCAGTGCAAGAGAATCCAGTACATCTTACTTTATAAACATGGCATCCTGTCATGGCTTGACATGACAGATTAGATTGTTAAGTTTTATGGTAGTTTTAGGTGGTTACTATAAGAGGCTACTTAGGAAGAAATATTAATAGAAATAAAATAATTGATAGCACACTACAATTTGTTTTAAAATTGCGTAAGCCTAAACAAAATCTTAATTTTGACTTTAAATTTACCACTTAAGATCTTTTAAAAATATATGATATACATACTATTTCTTCAAAAACTATAAAGTCTTAAAAAATCATTTTGTTCATAATATGTTAAAGATCTAAAATTCAAGATATGATTTTATAAATCGAGGTAATTTGGTTGGCTCAAATAATAGATATAACTGTAAATCTTGTTACTTTAAGACAATAGAGCAATATTTCGAAATATTTCAGACATAGCTTCATTATCCAGTAGTGGCCGGCAAAGTGTAGTTTCTGTTGCGTCTGCGTCTTCGTGTGGTGATACTCTAACACCAAGAAACTCTTGGGCATCTTTAGATCTGCGACATTCTGCTGGAGATCCCTTAATCGCTGAAATATTGGAACATAGTACACCAGAAATTCTCGATCAACTGAATGAAAGTCGTCGCCAAGTGGAACGACAGGATACTCTTTTTAGCTTGTATCCTATAAATGAGGATGTAACTGAATCCGTTGAACGTAGGCAACCAACTACACCTCCTTTAGAACATATTGGCCATAGAATTCAAATTAAATGCTCTCAATTAACGTAAGTTATCAAGTTTAATGTACTTATGAAAGTTTATACCTGTCCGCAGTATCAGTAAGAGAGAAGCCATAGTATTTTGTTGTTTTATTAACACTGCATCTTACTAATCTTTGTGAGTTACAAAATTCCATAAAACTATTATTTTTAGAAAAGTAAGTAATTGGTATGTTATTTGCTAGGTTTGATTTAGAAGTGGAGCCTTTGTTTGCATCCATGGCACTGTACGATGCCAAAGAACGACGAAAAGTATCGGAGACATTTTATTTTGATTTGAATCCAGAAAGTCTTAAGCGAATGCTTGGAGGATATGTACCTTATAGTGATTTAAGTACCTTGGCAAGAGGTTGCGTTTTTGATATAACATATCCTTCATCTGATTTGTTTCTCGTAATTCGACTTGAAAAAGTACTACAAGGTGATATCAACGAATGTATTGAACCATACTTAAAAGACGACAAGGTAAGGTAATCTTGTAACAAGCAAAAGATTTGCAAATAAAAGATAATACCCTGAATAGTTCATTTTCTAATTACAACTACTACCGTTAGAAATACCTTATTAAATGTCAAAATTATAAATTTTGTTGATTATATTAGTTTCGTTTTCTGTATCTGATATTGAGTATAACTTATAAGTATTAATTTTAGAATAAGGAAAAATTGAAATCAAATGCTGTTGCGGTTTGCGAAAGACTTGGTAAATATAGACAAGCTTTTGCATGGACAGCTGTGTATCTTATGAATGTTATAAATGGTGGCAATTCACTAGATAGGGATAGTGACAAAGATTCAACTGGATCAAGCTCAAATACTAATAGCCTTGGTAATTATACTCTTTATTTTAGTACGATGTACCAGAAAATGTGTAACCGTGTTTTTACATTATAGATCGAAAGTCATCGAGCAGCGGTTTGGAGCAGTTACGCAAGCGTGCTTCTGATATGGGAAGTCTAACAAGACGGGGCTCACTGGAAAGACGAATAGAAAAAGGACGATCTTGGTCGCCACATCATCTTGCAAATAGTTTGGATAATTTTAGACCAATCACATTAACCATGTCGTCATTCTTTAAACAGGAAAGTGAGAAATTAAGAGATGAGGATATTTATAAGTGTTTATTAGAACTAAAGAGGCCGAATCTAATTTTAAAGAAATTAAAATGCATTCCCGCTACTGTTAAATTGGAAATTGCCCCTGCACCTACAGAAGTTAAGAACTGTTTGACTCCGGAATTGGTAAAGATTCATCCATATCCAGATGATAAAAGCAGACCAACTAAAGAATTGCTAGAATTTCCTGTTAGAGAACTTTTAACACCGCATTATGTTTATCGTAATTTAATGTATGTTAGTCCAAAAGAATTGAACTTTTCAAATCGCACTGGTTCAGCAAGAAATTTGGCGGTGAAAGTTCAATTAATGGCAGGTGAACGCGAGCAAAATGCATTGCCATGCATATATGGAAGATCTAGTTGCCCTGAGATGTCAAATGAAGCCTATACAGCTGTTACATATCATAATAAATGCCCTCTATACTATGATGAATTCAAAATTAAGCTTCCTGCTGCTTTAGGTGATAATCATCATTTGCTTTTTACATTTTATCACATTTCCTGCCAACGTAAAATGGAGCAAGTGACTGTTGATACACCAGTTGGATATACAGTAAGTACAACATACATACTTTTAATATTTATCTTTTGTTAAATATTGTTTTGAGTATAAATATTCGTTTATATGTTATTAATGGTAAACTCGTGAGTGATATTGACAATGTTAGCAATGGAATAAGCAAAATAAGTATTTATTAACATTGAGAAGTGTTGTATGACCCACATTCGTCACAGTGGGTTGATTTGTCATCAATATACTCTGAATGGAAATCAGCACATTCGTAAAATCGTTAGAAAATTGCTTTAACTAGTATACCTACTAGTTGGGAACCAGCATGTGTTAGGCCTGTCTTTGAGTGAATTTAGATCATAGTGGTGTTTTTCTGGAGGCTCGTTGACTTACATCCTCTTTCGAATGTGTATAGGTAGTTGTATTAACCCTTTCACTGCGCAACGTTTCAAACAAAATGCTTCCGTGGT
>SMLS01032322.1:0-10404 GCA_004785975.1 Popillia japonica | reverse complement strand
GTGGCCGTGTCGCCTTAACTAAAGCGTATGGAACATGTGTGTAGTACGGGCTGGGTATAAGACTTATGTCAAGAATTCGAAATATGTTCAATATAAAGAGGTCCACAACGCCCAAAGAAGTATAATAAAGGAGAATATTTAGGTTGGACACAATATAACGACATGTTGAAGATTCTTTATAAAATATTTCTTGATTCATTGATGTTGACTATTTCGCATATTATATATGTGCATATACACAGCAAAACAAAACATATGGGAATGTAAAGAAAACACTAATAATACAACTTAACAGATAATTGATGCAAAACTAATTAATAAACTGACAATTATAAATATTCGGAGCATTAGATCCGGTGCAATTTTTCCATGTTAAATATGGAATATCTAAAGATTTCTCACGTTTTGGTAAACCTTATCTCGACATATCTTAGTGTATGTAATTAAACTTGAAAGTAAGTATGAAAGTAATGTGTGGTGATCGAATATAGGATGTGGTAATATGTATATTGTTCGAACTAGGATTTCAATACGAAACTTTCGTATTTCGGGTTTTCAATATTTCTAGGAGTAAATGTTTATAGCTGTCAGTTTTTATATTACATTCTAGAAGAGCGAAATAAAAGAGCTTTAAAAGTTTTATGAAAGATCCCTAGTGAGACAAAACGAAATAACATATAGACCTTTATTTAGAAGATTTGCTATTTAACAAGTTGTCGGTTCTTTTACTATAATCTTCCACCATTACGTAGAAAAAGTTCCGAAATCTTACTATAAATCTACACGTTCAATTATATTATCTAATCGTTCGAATGATATCCACATCCACAATCGTATCGAATAAAGTGTACATATATTTTTATTTACTCCACTTCAAAATACCGCAGCGGTTTGTTTTCGTGGTCACGTCGCACTTGCCGTGATAAATTCGTTACAATTGTGTGCACGTCTTACGAGCAAGCAACTTTGTAACTTTCAAATCTGTAAAAAGTTATAAACTCAAAACCTTATACATACGTACCGGTTGAGTATTATTATAAAAGCGATTGAAGTATGTAGTCAGTCATGTATGCCACAACTCGACTGTGAAGAAGTGAAAGTGTTTCACGAATCGAAGAAAAAACAGATAATTAAAGACAAACGTGTCCTTTTTATATATGAGGTGATACTGCAATTCCTGTATTTGCCATTTAAGCCAGGGTATTAATCCCATCGTTAGTACATATGAATCAGGTTACTTACATATGAATCAGATTACATACATATGAATCAGATTACATTATAGTTCTACGGTTGTACTTTAAATTAGTTTCAATTATTTCAGATTCGTGATTCCAATTTAAGTTAAGAAAAAAACATAACTACAAATATGTTGAAATTATTCAACAAGTCTCTATGAAGTTATAGTTAGTGTACCTATAATTACACAGATTATAAACCTAAAGTTTCATTTGAACTTTTATTTGAACCTGATATACTAGTCGACTAGCTGAATTTAATATATATCTTTCATAATCTGGATAGTGTTTCAGAATTGCATCTATGTAGATATAAATGAAGACTGTTTTGACCTTTTAAACACCTTGGTTATGGCATAAACACGATAGAACTATTCTACTGAAATCATATATTTGTTTACAATATTACTTAAATAAACTATAATTATTTCTTCAAACGTGCTAATAACCAAGAATATAATCCTTAAAAACGATTTCCAATCAGCAACAATTTGAAAATTATTTGGTCGGTCTTTGCACTCAGTACTCATTTGTAAGTAGTTCATAAGTGAGTATAGAAGGTGTATACATACTTACATACATGTTGTAATATTAATATTAAGTAACTTTTAATATTTCCCTGTTTTTTTTATATTTTTAATACAAAAATAACGGACATTGACATTTTTTTAAATTACAACTCAACTGACTTTTTAAACTGACTGACATTCCCAACCTACTTAACCTAACATTATATTAAAAATAATCCACTACAATCCCCCAAATTTAATTTGCAATTTTGAAATTTATTTGAAAATTTTAAATTAAATTTCTATTTCTAGCTATCTTAACATAAATACATTACATGTTGTTACTAATATTTATATAATTGTTTTATATTATATTTTCCTATATATTTGTTTGTTTCCGTATTAATTAACTCATAGTTATTTCCTATGATGTTTTTCACAATATATGGTCCTTTATACGGCAGTACTAATTTAGCACATGTATCCCTACTTCCTCTTGCACCTTGCACATTTCTTACTAATACCAAATCCTCTACTTTAAATTTGACTTTCTTCTTTATTTTTCTATTCATCCTTTTATTCTGTCTTCTCCAGTATTTAGTTAAGTTTTCTTTTACCTTTTTTAAATCTTGTATATACGAGTTTCCTTCTTCTTCCCACGGTCTTTCGCTTTAACACCAGTCATTATATATTTAGGTGTTTGTAATGTGATTACATTTGGTACCTTATTTATATATCCTTCTACCAGTCTTATATATTGATCCCATTCTATGTGTACTCTATGTGACATAATTCTTATAAATTTAATCACCTCTTGAATGTATCTCTCTGCTGGGTTAGATTGTGGATGTCTTATACTACTGTACCATACTTTAATTCTTCTTTTCTTCCAGTATTCTCTAAATCTATCATTATTAAAGTATGTTGCATTATCACATAGTATTATCTTAGGTTTTTTTATCTCTTCCATATATTCTTCTAATCTATTTATAGTTATACCAGTATTACACTTTCTTGTTTCATACAATTTAATATGTTTCGAGAAAACATCCACCACTACTAGAAGGTGTTTATTTTCTCTCACTGTGCTGATTAAATTACTAATATAGTCTATAGCAATCACATTTCTAGGTTGTTCTGCATTTATATTTCCATGTTCACTATCATTATGATAATTTTTACTCTTGGCATATTTACACAATTCATATTCATTAATTTTCTTCACAATATCATAATTTTTTTTACAATAATAATTTTCTCTTAACATTAACCAAGTTTCCATACTCTGTGTGTAAATTCTTTGCCACTTTTTCTGTTAATCCTTTATCTACTACATACAACTCCTTACCATTAATCTCCTTAATAAAAAATCCATCCTTTAACATATAACCTTTATAATTCTCTTCTTCTATCTTCTTTCTATATTGCATGAAATGTTCTTTACTTTGACTATCTCGTATTACCTTTTCTGAATATAATCCCTTCACATGTTTCATTTTATTACTGTTTTCTTCTCATTTATCTGCACTTCTATTTCCTCAACCTTCTGCTTTATTCGCTCCTTCTTTTCATTCATTCTTACTTCCATCCTTGACGTAAAATACTCAAGCATCTCCTGTAACTCCTGTTTTCTTTCTTGTTTATCTTGTTGTTTCTGTAGCTCTTCCTTAGCTTGTCTTTCTTTTTCTTGTCTCCGCATTAAATCTTCCATAAACTTCTTCATCTCTTGTATCACAGTACTCATACTCGGTATTGTCATTTCTCGGAGTTCTTGCACGTCCCCTTGATTAATTTGCTTCTTCCTGTATTTGATCTACTTCTCCCTCTTCTGCTATTACTCATTTTGTCTACTAATTTGCCTGCCCCACGTTGTTGGTCGCCAATTTGTAATGATAATACTAAATAACTTTAAATATCTCCCTCTTTTATTTATATTTTTAATACAAAAATAACGGACATTCACATTTTTTAAATTACAACTCAATTGACTTTTTAAACTGACTGACATTGCTAACCTACTTAGCCTAACATATTAAAAATAATCCACTACAATATGTACCTACATATGTAAAATGCAAACTTTATCACAACATAAATAACTATGTACCTATATAAAACATCCAGTGTGTTCACTAATACTTAATGGCGCAGTCATAAAAAACGTCATATTGTATACTTCCAAGATATGTATAAGTAAAAACTATCGCAAGCTATAATGTATGGTTTTGGCATTCCGAAGCCACGTAAAATAGCGGAAAATAGTGTAACTTGTAAGAATTCTAAAATTTGAATCAGACGAAAAACAATTATTTTTTGAAATTTGCACCAATCCAAGAAAAATACATACATTATACCGTAGACCGTTTAGTGAACATTTACAGAGAGCACACAAACCATTTGAGTCAGATAAACACAGAATACATTTCGCATTTTCTTAAAAGGCAGAGATCGCCAGATATACAAACAATATAGAAAAGAAATGAAAAAAGTGCCTCTGGACGAAGTAATAAAAGATTTCAAAGTTGCAAAAATACTGAAGGTACAAACTAAAAATATATGGATACCAGCGAATGTCGATAAAGTTAAGAAGTGTGAATGAGTAGCTACACTCATGGAAAGTAAAGATTGACCACTTTCAATACGTTGTTATATGGAAACTGTCCAATCTTTACTTTCCATGAGTGTGATAGTAAAATGTAACTGCAATCGGCAAGTACGACAGGAAGTAAAAGAAATAAATATAGGACAATAACTGCTTCAGCAACTAAATTACAAAATATTGCTACATTGCTACATTTACATTGAAAATAATAGGCTTTGAACTTAATACAACAGACGTTGTCGGGCGTTAAGGGTCCTATTTCTTCTTGTAGTGCTGCTTTGTAGTCGCTCCACCTCTCACACTCAAAGAAACCGTGATAAGCGTAATCTTCTGTAGAGTCGTGGTATTGGCATGTTGCATTCTCTACTTTACCCATTCTTGCCAAGTATGTGTTTAAATACCTGCGTCCGCATACCTCACCTTGTTCTCCATCCATCCACTCCGTAATGTTACGGATGAGTCTAGCCGCCCATCGACCTCGCGTCTTGTTTTGCTAGCGCTCTTGCAAACTTTGTCGGATGAGCGCTTGAGCATCCGCTGTTGCTTGTCTTGCGCCGACCTCTCCTCGGGTCACGTAGGTTTTCTTCTTTTCCTGGGCCAGCAAGTCTATCAAATTTACTCCTACAATCACGAACACCGCCGGTTCGTAACCGTACGATATGAGCTGGCGATTAAGAGTACTCGCGTCGCTGCACTGAAGCCATTCTCTTCCTGTACTTATCCTGTCGCAAGGCGTCTGTCGAAATCTCACTTCCATATAGTAGTATGGAATGGGTAGCGGCAATCAAGAGCCAGCGTTTACTTGCCGTCGGTCCTCCTGCATTTGCCATAAGGTAGCTCAACGTCGTCGTTACTTTAACAGACTTATCGCTCGATGACTGAATCGGTTCCCAGAAAGTCATCTTACTAGTCGTCTTACTGTCACCGAAGTTTTGGTAGATATGGTTTCTGCATCTACTGTCATGTCGATTTCTCTAGGGATTCGTCTTCTGGTCAGTAGAACAACCTCGGTCTTTTCCGTTGCCAGGCTCAGGCCGTGTTCGTCCATCCATCCATTACCCTAATGTAACTGACAATAGTAATAATAATAATAGCAAATTGAGAAATAAGCAATTACAATAGTTACTTACAACAGAATTTTATATTACATCTACCCGCTCATATTCTCAAAAGATTTAAGATCAGCTGCTACATAAACTAGCCACTCTTACTTTTAAACCAAAAGTAAATAACGTGTAAATAAAATTAAGCGAGCTAACAAATTTGTATTAAGAGCTAGACAAGAGCTATAATACTACAAATAATATATATCTGCAACATAAAGCAAATAAAAAATAGCCAACTCGGTGCTTTCGGCAAACAGAGAGTACTAGAATCAGATGCTGCTCAAGTATTTAATCCATAACTTACGGGCTAAGAGTAACCGACGAAGCGAACACAGATCAGCCGAAAGAGAATTGTAGCTTTTCACAACATTATAACAAAAGTACGGTTTAAATTACTACAGGCGATGCTTAGGAGGCGCTAACAGTCCTTTGAAAGGGATATTTAATGTTTGAACGTCAGTGCGGTATTTAAGTCTATTGTAAAGATAAATAGGCCTTTTAGAGTGGATTAGATTATAGTAAAATATAGTTCAGTGAAACTCTAACCTTATAGACAAACAGTGTCCACTGCCGTACAGAATCCAGAATTACAGTAGACTCTTCCAATTAGATGGGAAACATGTTCTATAACTCGCAATTTATAATCCGAGTACAGACCTAGATTACGGGCACAATCAGAGATAGTTAATATTTTGTCGGAAATAATAATTTTAGTTTTATCAATAATCGCTGACCGTTGTTCAGAGCAGCCAAAAACCATAACAGTCGATTTAGTAGGGTTAATTACAAGAGAGGTCCGCATTAGTACATATTAGAAAAGAAGACCGAAGACATTGGATATCATTTGAGCTGTAGATAGTACAGACCAAGTTTACTTTCCTGAAGGACAACAGACTTTCTATTAAGAGGCATTGACAAGAATCCTCCATAGGCCCCCTGTTGAGTGCAACTGCTTAAATTAGAGTGAAAAAAGTTAATACTTTTGTCCGGGAACCCGATATTTTGTAAAATGGAGAGGAATACTGTGTGATTAAGTGTAAGTGTGTAAGTGCTTTGAAGTAATCAAGAAGAATCAACACAGTGACTAAATTATTATCAGTACCATGGAACATATCATCAATAACGCATGCCAGCGCGGTCTCACAACTACTTATACCCAATACGAAACCCAAAATAACACTGCTAACTATAGTAACTAACTGTAAGTTAGAGGTCATCATTCTAAACTTACTTTATTTGGAAGTGGTGTCACATAATTTGTGAAATCATTCAAGGAACTGCCAGGTTTTGAACTAAATTGGCTTAACTAGATAAATCACTACATACATATATAGAACATGATTCGTTTCAAAGAATATTCTACCAAGTGTTTGTCACTGCTTGCAGATTACTGAGAACATCATTTTAGAACAATTTAATAAGCTATATTTGAATGCGCAACTGCTGAATGAAGACGTGTACCTTCACTTCAAAAGAAGTAATTTTATTTATTGATATTGCTATTTAAGCAAAAGTGAGTTTCTATTATGAGGGCTTCTGGGGTTTTACTGTGTCATGGTAGTGTAAGTATGTACAAACAAAAAATATGTAAACAAACAGTAAAACAAAACAGTGCACATCATATTTACACTACTGTGACACGGCCAAAACCCGGAAGCCCTCGGAGTATAGCCTCGAACCGTGGAAATCTTCGATCTCATTGGAGTGAATCTAATTGCTAAACAAAATTTTGTAGTGAAATTTGATTTCCGGCAGATTTATTGAACGTATGAAGCTCACAATGATCAAGCGACTTCGAAGTAAATTTCCATTGTGTAAGCGTGATTTGGGTGTAAGTCTGTAGTGAATTATGAAGAGACAATTTGCATATATCAGAAAATTAAATAGAATAGCATTATTAAATTTAACATTTCATGTAACATTTAACTGAAAAAGTAAAGCCTATGTAGTAAGTATCTAAGTACTATGTATTTGCATACATTTTTATCTCTTAACACGAAACAAAAATCGTTTAGCATGAAAATATATCGCTTCTCGGAATGAACAAAATACTGAAAACAGCTGCTGTATCGGCGAGAATTAAAAAGGGTTTGAAAGAAAGTTCAAAAAATATCATTGATGTAGATTTTGCCGACCAATTGGATAATGAAATGAACAATGTTGTTCCTATTCCCACAACATTTGAAATGAGGAAATCATGAAAAGTACGCTCAGTTATTCAGATGCACGTTGCAGTGTTAAAATGAACAATAAAATGGACGTTTTCGAACAATTTGTTGACAATTTGATGCTAAAAAGGACAACGCTCAGATTATTTTTCAAAAAGATAAAAAATGTTTTATTTGTTTTTCTAAATTGCAAATTATATGTATATTAAATTTCATTAACTTCTTGTTAATATTTTTGTTTTATTGATTTTTGTTAAAGGCATACATACATATCTATGTAAATAAAATCTACTAAAAGTATATACATATATACTTTTTGTAGGTAATATCCTTTAACATGAAAATCTTTTAACACGAAAAAATATTTCAGTTCCCTCAATTTCGTGTTAAACGTATTTCACTGTATATGTAATTTTTTTGTTATCAGTGTTACAAGTAATAATTGATCTAAAACAGCACAACTTACACCACACACCTTATCAATTTACTTCTGGTAAGATCTACATTGCAACATTTCATCAGCCTTCGTGATTTTAAAATGTAACCTTATTTACTATTAGCAGCGGCCTTGACAACATCTGACATTTCTTGCGGTGTATAACGTGGAAGTAGGTACATGCTGTAAGCGCATTTAATATTTACGTCATAAGATTTAGAAATTCTGAGATGCATATTTGTGAAGGACATTATTTGATATTATGACTTTCGTATTTCACTATATCTCTTAAAATAAAATTTCATAAGAACAGCATCGAACTTGCACAATTTATATTCTAAATATAACGATAGACTACAACAAGAATTTAATGTTAAACTGTCGATCTCTCACTTTCTCCCCGCAGCTACGATACTAACAAGAGCACGATTTACTAAAAATCGGTCTCGGTGAAATGATTCGAGACAACCAATTGATACTGACAACACCAAGTAATATTTGACTCCTACATTATCGCTTCGATCTCGCTAATTGGTTTTGATAGTATTTAAGTGACATTCTATTTTAGATGCTATCGTATTCTAATGTTGCAGGTACTACATATATCAAAAGCTGTTAATTGACGGCTGTATGTATATACACAGATATTTTGTAATTTGTAAACACCTTTGCTAGTTCTAATGTACCTACTTTATACAATCAAAAGATAAGCGATATAATAACCATGAATTATTGCGGCTTAAAAGCACATAAGACCTGACATAATGAAAGGCACACTTATTCTTATCTACGATATCATTTCACACATTATTTCATTTAGTATAATCATCATATTATCATATTTTTCTCAATTTCTCTCAATTCTATTTGTAACACCAAAACGCTCTCGCAGACTCTTGTGAAAAAAAAATTAAACACCAAGCAGTTAGTCATTACCGTTAGTCAGACGTTCTTACCACTACGGTTATCGAGCCGCTAAACTACAAAAAGCTATTTTCGATAACACGAGATAGGATAATGCCAGAGAGATTTATAGACGTATTGGAAAATCTTTGCCTCATTTACATTTACTATATAAAGCAAACTACCAAGCAATTCATAGTAAGCTGACTGAGTTAGACTTGGCATTTAATTGTTTAGATTAAAAAATACTGTAAACCTCTTCACGGCAATCTTCAATCTGTTATTAATAAGTAAGGCCCGAGAAGTATTCAGTGTATTCGTTTTTCTACATTCTTTTCCTTATCGACGTTTGAAGCAATAAAAAAAATAAATAAAGTTTCACAGCAAGTTGTATAGAAATAAGTTCAAGTTTCATTTAAATGATATCAAAGATTTTCACCGTCCATGTCTTTATTATCTTGGCTTCTGGATTTTGACCGTAAATAAACGAAAAGAAACTACAAACTCTACGTTTTGCCACTAATATAATGTAGCTTCTTCAAGAGTGAAAGGTGGATAAAGGAAATCAAAAGGTTACTGGATGAATCAACCATGTTAAGGGAGAGAATCTTTCCACTAAAAGTTAGGGAAGAAATGTCAGAATCAAGTGGACGTGTCAACCACGTTGATAGCAAAAATCTTCTCCTAATCGTCTGCGGGTTCACCAAACCAAAAATTCTTTTTCATATGAGGCAAATAAATAATGCAAAATAGTGTAACTTACCAAACTAAACATAACAACCGAAAATCCGTGTACTTTCAATATCAACAAATTATATCTAAAAGATAGCCAGCATATTAAATGATTTCGACGGCTTTCGCGGTTCGAATCATTATTGTACGAGCTTCTTGGTTTTTACAACGTAGTCTTGGAAGAGTTACATTACTATGACTATGACTTGTCTTAAAATTAAATATAATATTATGATAATCATTGAATGTCGATTTAATAACAATGTAGTTACTTGCAGGTTGGCTTTAAGCAGCTTTCTTCAAATCAAACTGTGGGCCAGCTAGCTTGTTATCAAAGCTATTCTTCAACCAAAAAAATCGGTTTCCAAATGGTGTAGCATACTTTCTAAACTAGCCCTCAACCAATTAAGTTGCTCCATTTCTGTAACCACAAAAAATACTTTCAAAAACAGCCAAAACCTAATCTTCAACAAGATAAGTTGCTCTTAAAACGAACTCCTAACCAGCTAAATTGCTTTCAACGCCAGTCTTTAATCAGGGGAGCTGTAGAAGTAAAGTAGAAGTGTTTGACCAAATAAGGTAGGAAATATTTCTATTTACAAATATTAGATCGTTGCAAATACCATCATCTTTCATTTTCTGATCAGCGTACTCTACACTCACCTAAAAACGTCTTGCCTTCTTACTTATTGCTATGTCACGTAGTTCAA
>SMLS01032321.1:0-12270 GCA_004785975.1 Popillia japonica | reverse complement strand
TCAACCGGGACCATAGTGGTAACATTTTGTAACACCAAGTAATATTTGTTTCATACAGGTCGAGTTTTAATTATTAAATATTGTTCCTTAAAATTGTAAGTTCTTCAATTCGATGCCGGAGGACGTATCGTTATATCTCGTTACATGTTGCAATGTGAGCAATTTATAAAATTTGTATCGATACATTTACAATAATAGATGTAAACATTGCTACAAACCGTGGAAATTAAAAAACAAACACGAATTTTAGCTATATCAATTCTTCTTTGTGTGTATATAGAGTTGTCAGACGAGATACAGTCAGTTAGCCAAATACTGACAAGTGAATTTGTGTAAAATGTGACCCGTCGTTTTAGAGATACATATATGTATATGTACATATTATGTACATATATCACTTTAGGAAAAAGTGTAAGCGTAAAATCGGAGAATGTTTTTTGCTATTTGGCTATAATTTTATACAAAGCGTACAAATATTGTCTGTAAAATAATTTTTCAACGAAGTAACTTCATTAATGAAGGTAAACACCTACTACTAATTTGAACACAATATTAGTCTTCACAGAAACACTTAGAGCGTTTACGCAAAGTTAAACTAAAATATAGTACTAATTACCGTAACCTTGAATTGGTTCCTTTAGTTGAACACTTTACATGTTTGGTTATTTACGTCAAACACATGTTCTCTTTTCCATCATAAACATGAAAACACTATGTACTTCGGAGATAATTTTTGTGGTACGATTAGTTGCAAAATGCTTAGTATGGTGCAGTTTGTATTAAGCGTACATCTGTATGTTTTAATCCGAAAGACTTGGCTAGCTAGAAAACCAATAATTGTTATCGTATATGTAATAGTTTTATCTTCATCAAAATAGTAAGCTTTGGAAATAACTTGGCTTTCTGAAAAAGCCCCGCCTCCTCCTAATCAAACTTTCCTGGTCCTACAATGTAATGGGATAAGAAAGATCAAACCTCAAAACAGAAAAATGGTGGCATATATCCCTCTTCCTAATTTAATTCACACCTAACCGACATAAATATATGTACTTTAGAAACTATTTTTTTTATACAAGAATTCATTTGTAGCCCCTTCTGAAATGTACGGATCTAGTTAGTTATAGCGGAAAACCACATATATTTGGCCCAAAAATCGAAGGAAAGCAGACTAGACGCCCTTACTGTACGCGTTCGACATAATTAACCTCGTTAACAATATAGATACCTACAACTACATCCGCTGACGTCAATCGCCACGTATGACCAACTGACAATCGTACAATCTTTGTTGTATATCAGGGTTCCAGCTGGGTTGTGACAACGTTTTTCCGTTGCCTATTACTTAGCTTGCTCATTACTTATATACTATATGTATATAGCTTAAATATTATATATTTATTGTTCAATTAATTAGAAATCATACAAATACAAATAATTGTAGAATGTCAAGTATTTTAACAGCTTGCGCTGAACATTTTCTAAAGACCAAACATGTATATTGTACAGCGGTTTCCACAATATACTACCATATTCAACCTTACAGTACACGAGGGCATAATACAGGGCAATAATTGTGACAGAATTACATAATTCAGTAGGTGACCGTATCGCAAATCTCAGCATCTTATTGGAATCTGATATGGTTTTACAAATATGTTCGCGAAATATCAAACAGCTATCAAAAAGTATACCCAAATGCTTGATGCGCTGCTGTTCTAGAAATATTTGTAAACGTATGTCTTGGTTTCTTTAGAACTTATACCAAGTTTATGAAAAGTTTTGTAATGTATATATGACTATACTCTTTTTTAAACTGGTGAATAGTGTTAAAGTAAAATCTTCAAGCTCTTAAGAAATATTATGTGTAATAAGATTATATAGACTGATGACAATTACTTACTGCTAAATTGCTTTTTCATACAACATAGTCTAATGTTTACCGATACACCAGATTAACTGCAGGGTAAGAATAATTGAGGAAATTCTTAAATTAAAAACATATCGATCAAAAAATGTTTCATACAAATTTTGTGCTGAGCTAATTTTTACTTTGATAATTGGCGACTGATCTATTTCAGTTTGATTATTTGGAATGTAACATTACTGTAAGCAGATATTTGCATAGTCGAGTCACGATTAGGTCTACCTTGCCAGTTAATACGCACATTAATTGAATTTCGGATCGCGTTGCGATTCACATTTACCACGGCCCGCTTATATACATACACTGTGTCCATAAGTATTTGCTCACCCTTACTAAAACGAAGTTTTGAGTGAAACGCCAATACAGAAATGAAACTATTTATTTTAATGGTTCGATACGAAAAATAACAAAATTTTGAATAGAAAATAAAAGAAAACAATGAAAATAGTTCAATATTGCGTTCGTCTATCTGACCTCCTTTCCGTCGAATGATTTTTTGACACAATCTGGGCATTCCTTCGATCAATTTCACAATTGCACAATGTTCTTGGAGATGTACCAGCCGATTGTCAAATTTGTCGGTCGAGATGGTTCCATAAAAGCTCGAGGGGGTTGATGTCTGGACTCTGTGCGAGTTCATAATTGTCAATTTCCCATCATGTTCCATTGGATTGACGTAATCACAGCATAATTTCGAGGTGTGTTTCGGATCATTATCCTGCTGAAACACGAAGTTTTCGCCGATTGTGCGTGTTCACGATGGAATGACGTGCTCCTCCAAAATTTGTTGGTAGCACTTTTTCTTTAATATCCCTTCGATTCGCACTAAATTCCCTAAACTGGGCCCCCAAATCATGACCGAACGTCGCCCATGTTTAACTGTAGGCACTACACAGGGTCCAGCTAAGTGTTCTCCAGTTGATCTCCGAACAAATATCCTTTTTGTCGAACCAAAAAGCTCAAATTTGGACTCATCGATCCACAACACACTTTCCCACTGTTCAATGGTCCAATCTTTATGTTCTTGTGCCCAATTTAACTGCATTGTTTTATTTTGCTTGCGTAAAGGCCACTTTACTATACTAGATCCTATTCTAGGATTTTCTAAATACTTTTTTACGTGGGAGTACAACAAATCAATACGTGATGGCGCTACTAAACAGCTTTCAAGTTCTACCAACTTGACCAACATAACCTACCTTCGTTTAAAATAATATACTGAACTTGTATTTATTTTTCGATGTTGGCCAATCTGCCAAAAGTACTTCTGCGCATGTTCTAGTATGAATTTAGAAACAAAGGACAGGATCTAGTTTTTAAAATAGTATAGCATCTAGTATATGTAGTTTGGTTTAAAGTGGTCTTTACTTGATACCGTTTCTGACTATATTTTCTAGTTTCTAGAAAATAGTATAGAAAAAGTATGAATCTAGCATGGTGTAAAGAACTTCTCCTAATCGCGGTCAGACTTAGGCGGCAATTTCCGGCGCTGTTTTGCGGCGATTTCTTCTACTGATTAAAATGATGGTATGATCTTCTGCCGTGGTTGTAATTTTAGGACGGGACCTGGCCGTTTTTTGCTTAAAATACTGCTAGTACCTACTTTTAATTTTTTTAATATTGTAATCTACTGTTCTCCGCGAGAGTTTAAGTAGTTTCGCAATCTCGTCATTACTTTTATCGGTTTTGTGGTAACTAAATACCAGAGCACGGGATTCTGTCGATAACTCTTTCGTTTTCGCAGAATTTCAAGTTTACGCCTTTTATATTCTTTAATACACACACTTCGATGTTAACGCTCTTAGTGGTAAAACTAAACTAATATTTCTTCGCTTTAGGACAATAATATTGAGAAAGTTTCCATATTTTATAATTTGTATTACCTACTGCGACAGCATGCATAATTCTGCGAAATGATTCATTATGATTTATTATTAACCTATACGCAAATATTCAGGTGGAAAAATAATTATGGACGGTCGTGTACATACATATGTATAGATGTCTCATTGCATTGTTGGGGATGTTATCGCTGTATTAATGAAGCTTTATTTAGTTACTTAATGAATATTTGCATGTAACCATTTCATTCGCTTCTAATACATATTTGTAAAACTATTGATTGGATATTATATTCTGTGTAAAGGAATAACTTTACGTGTGAAGTATCGCAATTTAAGACAGCACTGATTGGCAAATATATAATAAATTAACATGCAGATAAATCGGGCTGTAACTGGTGAAACTTATTGAGTTACAAATTAAATTAATTAGTATCTCTTTAAAGCTTTTAGTGTTAGAATATAGTTTCATAACATATAAGTGATAATAGAAAACAAATTGCATTATTCGAGTAGATGTTTGTCATATTATCTTGTTTGAGTAATTCTATTTATTCTCTATATTTTCCACAATTTATTTTAATAGATCCCGTCAGAAATAAACACCGTACTGATCATATCAATGTATACTTAGCACATTTACGTAAATGTTTGAAGTCGTTCATATTCGCAGTTAAAATAAAAGAATCTTTTATATTCATTTTAGATAATGTTCTGAAAGATGCGTACATCAGTTTCTCGTTGATGCTTCCCATGTACTTTTACTCCGGTAATTCTTATTATTGCGATGCTGTTATCACCGGTTATATCTGATTCGGGTAATTCCGACTCGTGTCGAATGTCATCTCATGATTTAATTTGATTTACCCCAATAAAAACGAGTGATTCTATTGAACTCTTTGAACTTGAAACTATCGCCATTTTAATTGCCATGATGGTTTAATTTTCACAGCTTGATGCGGGACACATAAATTAAACGATTTAATGTGGATAAAGTGGATTGTTGATTGCAGATGTAAATGAGAAATAATTGGTTATATTTGATTAACGATATCTCAAGCGGTCAGCATGATTGTGTTTGGTATCGGATATTTTGCATCATAATTTTGTAATTAATGCGGGAAAATTAATAAATAAATACAATAAAATTAATAAATTTTAATATTACTACTACTACACGATAGTAATAAAATATGTCTTAAAATGGTTCTATAAGCTCTGGAGATATTGCTAATTTTAAATATAAAATTCTTGAATATTTGCCATATTTCACATCCTGCCATAATCACAATAATACTTTGAATAACTAGTGCTTGTTTCTTGCGGCTTGGTCCAGCAGTAAAAGTTTAGAAAACCATTTTACGCGGCATTTATTATATCATATTTTGTAAGTTGTAAAAAATTGTGTGGTTTTATTAGCTTTTCCGAACTTAACGCAGTTTTACTACAGACCTATTTCAGCTTTGATCTCGTATTCTGTTATAGGTTTATTTTATACCTCGCGGTCTTTGCATTGGCAACAGAAACTTATTTATTGTTTACAAACATATAATCTATTGCTGTTATTGTTTCTTAGGCCGTATTATAAATCATGGATGTTTCTACTAGATATGCTGATTGAAACATTGACCAACCTGTTAGACACAAATGTATGTCATACCAACTGCAGCAGAGCTCATTTGATTCAAATCTTCACCTCAATATCAAGTAAGCGGCCGCTAAAGCGCACTAACTAATAGTATTATAACATTTGTCGAGTAATCTTTACGGGCTATTTGGTTTTAAGTTTAAATGTTTTGCTGATTCTAGGGATCAGTTGTCACGTAGGGTTGAAGTTTATTTCAACACATCGTTTATTATGACATCTTTTCTCACGATTTTTCTAATTTGATTTCTGTCACGAAGTTTAGGTAATCTATCGAATGTATTTTTTAGAACACAAACAGCAAATTGCTTCATAGATGAAATTGTGAGGTATTTTTAAGCTTTGTAACTCGGTTTTCTGAGTTAATAGAAGTGTGGCACCAAACAGTTAGGATTGAGCAGCTGACTTTTATCCAATGTCTTTATATCAATTGAAAGATTCATTAATTTAATGCTGCAGTTGAAGACTAGGTGAAACTCCACTGAGCATAAAATTTCTGAATTGATTTGTGAAGGACACCTTAATAGTACCTTATTTTGTCTTCAAAAAGTTCTGCATTTCAGGTAATAAACCATAACATTGATTAAATTCAGAATTAGTTCAGTGGTTAGATTTTGAAAACTAGTCTTTGGCGAAATAGTGTATAAAACGCGTATAATAAAATATTGCACTCTTCCCTGGTTTATCCAAAATGTTGAGTATGGTTTCAGTTATTCTGAACAGTTAGGTTTCAGGCGGGAAATACTCCCAAAGTGTGAATTTTTCTTTGTCAATTGCAAGTTCTTTCAAGCCCTCTCAGAATTTGTCTTTACTTCAACAATCTCGCTCTAACACGCTGTATAGCTTCATACTTACGTTTCTGTTTTGATGATTCGGGCATGGTCGGGCAGCTTTCGTTGTGCAGCTAGGATTTATAAAACAAATATTGCTTTAGCTTGGCTTGGATGCTCAACTTTCTGTTTAAAAGTTTGTTTCATATGCTAGATCAATGGTTTTTTCGCAATATCATCTAGTATCTATTATTGAATTTTATCAAGGTTACGCAATAGATGACATGACAACCGCATCCGAATAATGCGATGTTGTGGACTTTTGAGCCATTATTGTAGACGACTTATTGCGTCAACATTGATAACATATCTTTATAAATAATAATTAATTTATACACATTTTCTTTCAATAAAGCAATAAAGTTTTATTTAATTTTACTTTCTAAGGATACTACAGTATTATGAAATGCAAACAGTTGTAGGCAATACAATTGTCAACATATTTTCATTTGCGAAAATTATTTTACAGAAAGTATAAGTATTGTGAGAATCCAATGCAAATATGAAATCTGGAAATTCAAATCTTCAGTTGAGCGGTTCATCTCACCAATACACCCAGATGTACATATATAATTCTATTGACTAGACGTTATGTTAAAGTTCTCTTTCTATTGACTCCCATTAGCTTCAATCGAGTACCAACTAGTTGTGTTCACTAAAAAAAACTTATCCTTTAACCTTGATCGAATGTATTGTTATAGCGATTGCAGTAAATCTACGATCATTATTATTATTGAGTTGGGACCGATACGACAGAATGTGATGGTTGTACATACCTACATAGGCTGAAATGATATGATTTAAAAAATTACGAAAACGGGAGAGTGATTCATGGCATAAATTTACGAATTTCCGTGATTTAGTCTGGTGTGGTGTAAACTGATTGTTTGGTTTGTAATAAAGCATATTTTCCCAGAAATATGCGAAGATTAATGGGTTTCACAATCCAAACAATATAAAGTGTTGTATACGAACTAAACGGAGTATGTAAGTCTCCTATCTACTCCAAAGTACTTAGGTATTTGTGCCGAATTTACTGCTATGAATTTGGGCATCTGTATATTTTGTACAAAGTAGAACTCACACAAAAATGTTGGTTTACATTTTAAGATTTT
Organism: Popillia japonica; assembly: GCA_004785975.1. Lineage (NCBI taxonomy): Eukaryota > Metazoa > Arthropoda > Insecta > Coleoptera > Scarabaeidae > Popillia > Popillia japonica. The sequence goes on along the minus strand of SMLS01032321.1, from coordinate 4,915 downwards.
GTAGTAACATTGCAGTTTCTTGCACCATGGAACATTTGTATCCATAAATCTTTCTGTTATGATGTTAAGTACCAGTTTATGTTCGTGTATTTGCCATTTTTTGTATCTTTACTTTCTATTGTCGTAGACATACATACGTAAGTGTTTTTTAACATTATATGAGCGTATAGTTTAATTTAAATTACCTTTGAACGTGGGATATGTGTAAAATTTACTCATGTCAATTCTTAAATGTGTCTGAAAGATAATATTTTAAGTATTGTACATACATTCAATATATTGTGTATGTATATTTTATAACCATGCCATTAAAAAATCAACAATGTTGAGTTGAATTTCTTAACGTTCCGAGGTGTTTTCGAGGTTTATACAGTATTTAAGCGTGTTTGTACAGATTTTAGAACGGATATTTAAGTAGCGTTTAATTGCATTGTATATCAAGTTTAGCCAAATTTCCAGTATACGATTTTATGAAAGAAATATATGTTTTGGTTGCATTCTCGAAAAATGTCCTCGAACTGTTGTCATATTTTAATTAACGTTACAACTGTCTTACTTTTTCGAAAAATTAAAAAATATCACTTTTGTTTTCAAAAGACCGTCTTTTGAGTGTGACGTAATTAGCTGTGATACCTAACAATTCAAAAACAAATGAATAAGTTGAGTCAAAAGTTCCCGTTTTGAAAACACTTGGGGACAACTGAAATTCGACAGTTACTACCAGATGATGCATCTCTGTGGAAATTGGGGGATAATCGTGTAGAATGATGAAAAAAACAAATAAAAGTGAACAATTAGTACATTACAATACACCCCTTCCAAGAATTGCAAAATCTACTGGATAAGTCTGAATATCGTTCCTAGTAATTTTTTTATTTTCTAATTTAAACAAAGACGTTAGAGGATGTGGTTTTAGAGATGATAGTGTACTGTAGGTAGTTGGAACATTATGCAACAATAACCTCAGATTAGTTTTACAGACGTATAGAATTATTAGTCGTTCATTGTAATAAATGTATGTACACTCACCTGAAAGAAGTTGTAGAACGATTTACATAGCGACTATATGTAAATCGTTCTACAACTTCTTTCAGGTGAGTGTACCTATTGTAATTAAGAGAGATTCAGATGGGTACCATGCTACTCTGCGAGAAGCAATAAAAAGGAAAATTAGCGAGGGATTAACGTAGATCCAGAATCAATGTGCAGGAGTTGCTATGGCTACATCAAAACTTTCCTCAGAACTACGTGGCTAAAAGGCAGTCTTCAGGGTGAGATTGTTCACAGGAATCTTAGCTGTTCACTGTGCACTAAATAAACGCATGCGATACCTAGACAAAACTCAAATTTCCTGAATTAACTCTTGCCAGTTTACGGACTTCTTTGTTGAAATCCAACAGGGTAGAGAGAATTTACATATTATCTGTACCCATATAAGCTTTTTGATCGGCCTGAAGTTTTTATGTATATCCGCTGCTGAGAAAAAACAAGAGAAAATATAGTCACTTGCCACTATCTTCTAGTATATTTGTTTTAGTATAAATAATTTCATATCATGAGCTGCTCGTATATCAGCTTGATAGTGGAACTCAAACCACTGCACCATACGGATGATATGATGTATGGTACTTCAATTTCCAACATACATACATATATGAATTATCTAAACCACATTTCTTATCGTCTATTAACAAAACAAATTTTCAGTTACCTCTACGTTTATTATTTTGTCAAATAAATAATTATTTCTTGAAACAGATTAAAGTTGCTGAAAATGTCGAAAAATCCCATAATATAAAAAGAACAATAAATGTAATACACAGTGATGAAATACTGTTAAGCAAGAAGAAAGAAAATAGAAAAGCATTTACAAACGCTCACCACCGTTCCTCTCGAAATGCTTATATATTTTTTCATTAGTGCTATTAATTAAAACACTTCATTTCTATTTGGTTTATTATTATTCAGAAATAATTCACAAAATTTATTCATCCCGAACTTTTTCTTACAAGGGAACATTAGAAGAGGATCTAGAATCTTTCAATAAACGTAAACAGCCTATCATTAAACACTCTCATTAATATTAAATTTAACCGGTAACCGTTATAATTATAATCCCTGAAACACGCACTTCCCCTGTAGGTTATTTTTAGCAGGACTATATCGCGTGTGGAAAATATCCACACTTTATTTATGAAGTATTTGGCAAAATCTCCTTTCACACAACACTTCCTGTAACACAAAGAAACCAGCTTAATTAAAATATGGCACCATTACTTTTTACTGTTGCCTCTGTGATTCCGGCGAAGGAAAGTAGGTCAAGTAAACGTGTAACTATATTCAGTTCTGGAAATCTTCTATTCCATGCATGTATAGTGAAATGGAGCCCTTTATTTATGCATTAAGAGTAGTTGGCTTGCCTGACTTTTGTCCATTATAATACGTGAACAGCATGCTATTATGTCGATGTTTATTTCTGCTTATTTTAGGCGATTAGATATTGATTACCTTTTAATACATTTTTGAAAAGTAGTTGAGTAACCTAAAACCCACTGATTCCGTATTCCACTGTTCAATTACCTAATAATTATCTACCAACACTATTCGGTGATATCACTCGATTGAATAATAAAATAAGATATCCACCTTTGTATATGTACATACATAAGGTATGATATTCGATTGATGTACGGACAATAAAAATATTATGTCTGATACTTAACTGAAATTTTTTGACAATTGATATGGGTGTGGCACGGGTGTTATGAGGGAAAATTATGTCTAGTGTTTATCTAGAGTATTTCGTATAACTTTCTAGAATAAAGCAACAAAACTTGAACGGCCCTGACAAGATAAGAGACCAACAAAGCTATTACATACTTACATATCACAGACTACTCATATATATACAATAAATAAATTTTGTTGTGAATCTTACAACCAAAGCTGATACGTTATGTAGATATACAAGAATACTACTAAATATTTCATATCTGTCAGCTTGACATATGTACATGCGTAAACGTCAAAAATGTTTACAAAATTCTGTCAGTGTACCTGCACATAAACTGGAACAGAATCGGCTTTTATGCAGCATATGTAAATATATTCTTCTCACTAGAATGCCAAAGCAATTTTTCAAATTTTCGTTAAGAATTGATTTACCGTTGATTATTAGAGAACATTCCGTGAAAAATTACGTTTTTGAAATTTGTTCCGCGTCGTTTATGAAAAGTTTATAATAAGAGCGAGTTTTATCTCTGAACTGACAGGATTGTCTATACTCATATCAAGATTTCATAAACATAAACATGAAAAGATTTGAAGCTATCTACAAGAGCTCCGTTTTAAAATACTATTCGTAAAGGTATTCATGCTTTGCAAAACTGTTAAAGAAATATTAAAGAGCACTGTTCAAAGTAACTTAAATGTTTTGAAATAGATAATTGTTTTTGTCCAATACTTGACAGTTGGTAAACAATACTCCAATAAATCTGGCAATAATAGAAAACGATTACTAAAATAATCTACCTCTTTTGTTCTGTTCATTTTAGCTTATATCATGCAGCGCTGTTGCTTTTATCAAACAATACATTTCATTACTGCTTAATTGCATTTCAGCTGTGTATAAATATATTCTGCGTGCACAAATCAATTTTCATTGTGATACTTTTTACAAAAAGAACGTATACATACATATGTAAAGAACGACAGAAAAGCAATTCTACTAATGATCCCCATTCATTTGCTTCAATTTTAGCTGCCTATCATGGTATGGGATAATGGAATCATTAACGTCATAGAAGGCTAGGACCGTGAGCTACTGTTAATTAACCTTAATAATAATGGCACATGATCACTACATATTCTCTTATGTATTATACAGTGCTGATGTACACGTATTTAGTATGGCATACAATGCAATGCACACACCCTGAAATGATGAAGATAAATTGGTTCCAATTGGGAGTTGCTTTACTGTTCGTTGTGTAACGTATATGTTGAATATACGTGCTTTGTTCGATAATAAAACACCGTAGAGCCTAACGAAGCGAAATTTCAAATTTTGCGTAAATATGTATATGTTGATCGTGCATGCAAATGAGTTCGTTTACATTCAATTTGCTAAAAACGTTCGAATCGATGGCGTCTACTGTATCGTACATTGAGAACTTAGGTAAACATAATTATAATATAGTACAGAATCTAATATTATGATGTATATTGGTGATCATGCAAATATAATTAACAGTGTTAAGATATTTATATCTCAATTTGCCTTTTGAATTGGGCACCATAAAATCTTTCAATTAGAGACTGAGAACAAATGTTACTTTCTAAAGCAAGAAAGGCATAAACAATTTGAAGCTTGTGGGAGAAACTAAATCATTTGAAGGATATTTTTTAGTGTTTCATATAGCTTATATAGAGCTTTATTGCTTTTCAAAATGTTTCCCGCAAAACTTGGTACATAGTCTTTGATTCTCTCAGTCGACATCATTGTTTTGAAGACATCCACTGCTTCTTCCGCGCATTCTATTCGTAATCTTAGAAAAAGTAAAAAAGGAAACATGCCAGGAGAGAGGATACTGTAATAATTTTTTATTGCTGACCCAAACTCACTTGATTAGTTTACAGACAACTCGAAAGACAGCTGCGCTGGCATTGTCTTGATGCAGAATGATTTGCTGTTCTGGGTTGGTTTCTTGGAGCATCGAGATTATTTCTGACAAAAACAGTTGTGTACCAGTCTTAGTTCACCTTCCGTTTATCTTGTAAAGGAATTTTTTCGATACACTTCTGATGGATAAGTTTAGTCTTCGTCTTGTAAAACCAAAATAGCATACTGACGTTTCCTTTCTACTTCTTAGAACTACATCCATGTTTTTGTTATTGAACCAGTGAAATAGTTTTT
>SMLS01032315.1:0-12863 GCA_004785975.1 Popillia japonica | reverse complement strand
TTTTTTTAGATGATACTGCCTTCCATCCGAAAAATATTCGGCTTGAAAACATAAAAATACGAATACGACGTCTGTCTGCCAGCCTTTGGATCAAGGCGTAATAAGAAATTTGATTTTTTTTTATAAATCTATGGTTTTAAACACAATTGTTAATCTGATTGATGATGCCGAATCTGTTAGTGCTTTAACAGAAACGGTTAATGTGGCAGGTGCAATTAATTTCTTAAATACCGCATGGAATCGTGTAACACCTGAAACGATAAAAACCTGTTTCCGAAAATCGGGATTTGTCCTAGAAGTATCCATAGATACCGAAAATGACGAATTTATTGTAGAAGACAACTTACCTCTCTTACAACTTGCAACAATGTTAGAATTACCTCAAAGATACAATTCTGATGCTATCCCTGGAGACTTCATTCGTCTTGACGAAAACATGTGCATAGAGAACGATGCCATATATTAATTAAGACTAGAAGTTCAGGACAGTGGAAACGAAGTAGTAACAGTGATAAGTGGCAACGATGACACTGGAAACCAAACCCGAACAGCGACAATTTAAACGTATAAGGTAGCCCAGCTTCAAATTGAATCACACATTTTCATGGAGTTTTTGTTTAAGTTAAGTGCTATGAAAAATGTTTTGTTTCTGGTGTTAGCTGCTTTTATACGAATCTATTTATAATAAATAAAATGCATTAGAAAAACTTCTTTTTTTGGTCTAATTCCCTTGAATGGACACCTCCCTTGAATGGGCAAAAATGTTGTGACCGTAGCTGTCCGCCCAAGGGACATTTAGGGTAATCAAATAGGAGTACAATATAATAATTGTTACAAGCAATGTTCTCAATAGATTAAACATATTATAGTCAGGCAAATGATGAACTATTGCTAATTGGTACAAATTCTGGGTATCAACTCATATTCGTACAGCACATATAATTGGCGCCGAAAAAGAGTAATACCGTAAACACCTATGATTAGTGTCAGCTGTATTGAATGTATAGACATTCAATAGACATACTGCGTACGTATTCACGTATCAAAAGTTTATTATAATACCATGGGGAAATGAGTAAAATTGTGAGAAAGAGTTGTTCAAGTACAGTGTATTGCAAAAAGATATAAAACCCAGCATAGAATACAAAATATGCCTCTAAATAGAAAACTATCTAATCACGATGAACGCAAGATAGTAAGAGAAATGAAAAAGTGAAATCCGCGAGTAAGCAACCCAAAATTAACAACAAAAGTTGAATGTAATGTGTGGGTAATCTCTGTTTCGTAGACGGCATAATGGATACATTTAAATAAATAGATATTTTGAAACAAAATTTCAAATCTAGTGCGGAACGCTTGGGTTTACCAGAAAACTGCATTTTCTGCCAAGACTAACAAAATATAAAGCACGGGTTAATAATAATTGCCCGACGGTTATGGAAATTCCTCCACAAACAGCAGACCTTAATCCAATTGAGAATTTGTGGGCCGAACTCAAAAATAGACTTAAGAAATATGATATTTCAAACAAACAAGTACCTATTTAACCTTTATGTGACTGGATAAGTACCCGGGTACCTTTTTCAGATTTAAACGTTAATATCTTTTGTTTTTGAATTTGCTGAGCTTCGAAATTCTGTGACATCTCTAAACTTGTTCTATATTACATTTTATTATATACATTTTCTTATTTAGATTTAATTTTTAATGAAAAAATGGTATCTGAAATTATTACAACCTCTAATGACGGTGTAGGTACCCGGGTACCTCTATTTAAAATTACATAGCGATGGAGGTAAAAGAACAAAAAGTAGCATTTTTACATCTTCTGTTTATATATGTTATAAAAAAGATGTATAAACTGAAGAAAAACAAATAATAATAAGATTAACTGCCCGTTAATTACAGGCATCGCAAACTGCCGTAGTAACAGAATGCTCATTGCAAACTGGTTTTTCGCGTTTTTCTTTCTCTGTGATTCGAATTTTAGTGAAACAGTCGGCATGTATAACTACAACGTAAATACAAAGTTAGGTACCCGGGCACCTACATCGTCACTAGAAGGTATTATTTTTCCCAGTCACATAAAGGTTACAGAAAAATTACGAATGGGGCAATATTTTCTCTGAAATTACTAAAAAATCGGCGGAGTTCATGTCCAATCGAGTAAAAGAAGTCATCAATAGGAAGAGATATCCCACCAAATATTAGCAATGGCTTAATGTGAAGACACTGTATGTATTATGTATTAAATTTACCTGTACGAATTTGAATGACGTCGAGTTTTTTATTGTATATCTTGTGCAATTTTTATACTGTATGTATTTTACAAACCATGACACGGTCAACAGCCTCATAATAGAGACTCGGGCCGTGGAAGCCTTGTTGTAGCTGTAGACATATTCCAAAAAATTAAAAATCGTCCAAACTTCTTTCTAAATTACATAGAAACATCCACAACTTGTAGATATTGTCTTGCAAATCATTTTACGATATGCGTATATGTATGTATATGTAATATATCTACTAAAAATCAACTACAGTTAAGCAGTCAGATCATAAAGGTCTCTTTTGATTGGTCCTTTTTTACTCAGGTAAAAATGCCTTGCAATATGTCTTGAAAAGAGTAGCATGTTTAATCACATCACAATAAATGTATGAAGTACTTTTGTTCTAATATGTACGAGCATTTATGTATTGGTTAACGTTCACATCTTTTCACCTTTCAAAGGAATTCAGGTTTTTTACAGGAAATGATAAAATTGCAGCTGTTTTAAACTACAACGCTATTTTGAAATCCACAATTTCGTTCAAATATTCCCCTTAATCACTCTACTGTAAAAGATATTTTGACTGTAATTATTTTTCTACTGTCAATGATACTTAACACTTAAAGCCCCGGAATTACATTAATGCAATGATTCTTGACTGTTGGTTAACCGCCGGGATTTTTTCAACGTAATAGTCCGCAACCGGGAAAATGTTTGTCATAAAATTTCTTATCAGCTTTTGCAAATACATAGAATAAGTGTTTCTTTAAAAGCAAAGAGGGTCTTTTGTATGTTTATTAATGGAGATACAATATATTATGCATTGAGACTAGAATATTAGTTAGAATTGACAAATGGGAATAAGCATATCTGCGGCTGTTTTGCATTGGTTATATTATAAAATTGCCGGCCCTTTAAGTGTTAATCTTACTTTGTGCATTCAATTGTGTTATTTTGATATACACTTACTACAATTTCATATGCGATGGCTGAGTAACAAATGGTTGGTTGCGATGCGTTAGGAGATGTGTCGTCAAATGCGTTAAGGTATTATTAGCAAGGCCAGTAAACGGCAACGAAATCAAACCATTTGGATCCAATATATAAGCAGCAACTATAGGGCTTCCTAAATCTACTTCCCACAATAAATCGCCTTTTCTACGATCTAAAGTGATTAACTTTCCCGTTGAACTAGAAGTAAAGTGGACCAAATCTGAAAAAATATGTCTTAGTGCAACTTATAAAAATGATATGGAACCACTAACTATATCTCTGGACCATTTCCATACTCATTGGGCTAGCAGAATAATCATAGAAACTAATGTTCCATTTACGATTCCCATTTCGGCTGTCTACCATCATAATCGAATATAAAGTTCTTCCGACGTAAACAGCATCTGGATTGTTAACGGGACATGTTGAACCTACATTATCCCAACTTAAAACGTGTTGTCTATGACCTGTTGTTGGATCTAAGATAAACCATGTGTCTTTCTTTTTTCCTGAAATCAAGCATAATGAAGCATATTGAAGGCTTCCACGGCCTGAATCTCTATTATACGGGTTTCCTGGTGTTGACCGTGTCATGATTTGTAAAATATATATAGTAAAAATAAATGCGCAAAATATACAATATAAAACTCTTGCTATAACTTCTGCGCAGAAACAAGGAGTCTCAGGGGCTGCCAGAAGATCACGGTAACTCGATATGTAAATCACGCTAGAGGCGAAAATCTTCTAGTGGGTGAGGGATGTCAGTTAGTCATAGTAACTCGACGTGTCAACCACGCTAGAGGCGAAAACCTTCTGACTTCAGAAGAAAGAGTTCTGGTGTTCCTAGGCAGCCCTTGCTCCTGAAGAACCCACTTACATTAGTGGCGAAACGTCGAGTTTTATATGTATTGTATATTTTGTACATTTACTTGTACTGCATATATTTTACAGACCCAAACACGGTCAATACCCGGAAACCCTTCTAATAGATAATGAAGCATCTCAAAATCAAAATTGTTTCCATATTACCAGAAACAAAAGATAGGTCATCGAAGTGTTTAAAATCATTTTATTTTTAGAATATTAAATTTAAGTAGATATTCATGTTTTCATATCGATTTTTACAACAAAATATTAAACAAGAACGAAATTTTATACTTTTTATTTGTTCAATTTTTGCATAACATTGAATATTGATATTTTAACCATATTTCCAATATTCACAGTTTGTGCGAACGATAATTCCAAAATAAGCGTTTTACGATACTGTAAATTTTATATCTTTGCACTGCAATTTACTATTGTTTGTATAACCTCGTGTAAGTAACAGTTATCACAATTTCGCTTAAACCTATTGTGATACGGATAAATTATAGCTCGTTTACTTTTACGATTGCGCATTAAAAAATCATAATAAATACATAATTTAAATCAACTGCTCTATTAAAACTTGTTAAAACTAAGGAACAGATACGACATGATACATATAGTTGGTTTCATATACAACTAGCATGTCAACTAGTCCGGTGTACCTAACATTATTGATTATAGGACTAGGCTACTTAAATAGTAAACAATAGATTATGCTCATCCCTCTAACTTCATATCTGCCAATGTGAATGCTTGTTGCACTGATCTCCTTGTTAAAAAAGGCTTTTTTGCAATCAAAAACCGTTAATATATGAACAAATATCCGGTTTTACACAGTGTTAAACACAAAAATAACTACAAGCCTTATCCACTTTTTATGTAAATTCAGTTGGTTAGTTAAAAAATCCTTTTGGTTTTTTGCATTATGAAATGGTTCTCGATCTGTGAGGTCATGAATTGTTAATTGAAGCTTCTTTCTTAATCAAAAACCAATGATACATATATTGCCCCTTTTTTACCAAAAATAAATAGTTACTGATAAATTAGTAGATCTCTTAATATAACGTTGACAGATGCTAAAAACTAATAAATACAAATAATGCCTATAATAGGCTCCCATGGCCTATTTTAGGAATCACCAATACCAATGTTTGATCTTGTTTCATTGTACTCTTTTTTTTTAATGTTAAAATAATTAGTGAATGTTTTGACTAGAAATTTGCAACAATATCCGCGCAATTTTGATATGTACCGTACACAATCATTTTTTCAAAATATGCTATTTTTTTTAGTGAAAAATTTACTATCTACAATACAATGCAAAAATCTGTAAAACTTCTCATCAATAATTTAACTATAGACTAACGCCAAGTTTATTGTTTCTTGGGTTAACTGTTGCCTACATAACACTTCAATATATTTTTTGTTTATGATTAATCATTTGACTTACCATTATAAATATGTCTCAGTTTATGTTTAATTTAAATCAAATAAAATATAATCTATAAAATTTACAAATATAGTCATTTTGCAATCCATAGCTGGATTTGTAAATCATCAAAAGTACATTAGTACATTACCATATGTTATGTACTAATGTAATGTAGCCATAATGTAGCATTCTTCACTAACCTGTATACAATATACCATCAGTACTACGACAAGGTGATGATGCAACTAATTGCGGAATTGTAAAAGGTAATTTTTTTAAGGGTTCTCTATTATTTCCTAGTAAATATAACGAACCATCACGCGGATCAGGTAAAAATAAAGGCACTATCGCATCTGTAGTATTCACAGGTACTTGAACGACAGGTCCTGCAAAATCAACAACACGAAAGATAACTTCTTGCTTTACCTACACAATGAAAATAAAGATACATACTATCATTAATTTTCCATCGCATTTTTCCAGTTTGTTGTTCCAGTGCATGAAGATTTCCATCTAATGTGGAAAATAATAACAATCTATCATTTGACTCTTGGGCAAGTTCAGTACTCTTAACTTCATTCTAAAGTAAAATTAATTTTAGTTGTTTATTACTATCAAGTTTGATATTAGATCTAACCTGTTGTGAGACAACACTAGATTGAGCTAATACGGTACATATTAGAAAAATCACACACATCCATAGAATATGTTTATGCATATTAGCACCTCAAAACATTTATTTACGGACATTTAAGTTTATTTTTTAGCTTACCAACGACAAATATATGAAATTGATAAATATTAATGCGATGTTAATTCCATTTATTATATTCCAGATAATCACCGCAGTTATCACATTAAAAGTTTCTCATGTTTCTATGACAGATATCCATAATTTTTGATTGCATATTGCATCTTCAACATATAGCGACATCTAATGGGAGCTTAAATTTCTCTAGTGTTGAAATCACTCTGATTGGAACGCCGCCTGTCATATGACGTGCCGGGAATTTCAAATATTTTATAACCAAACTTGTCATCACTTGTCATATCAACGAATTTATTTGAGATCTGCATCGGGGGTTATCTGCGGGCTAATAAGATATGTAAAAATATATCATATTTATCATCTGTAATGTATTAATTATCCGATAAAATGTGACGAATAATGCATAAAAGCTTCATAACACACTTGTTACAGCTGGAATTTTTGTTTAGAAGTACCATAAAACAAAGTGAGTATTAAATATTTAGATCACTTCAGTATTCGAATAAGTAAATCTTTCAGGTATGACTAGTGCAACAAACTGCTATGTTCAACCTGTTGGTAGTGGTTATAGAAGGATAACATTGCCACATCAACAAATCGTATACCTTGGCAGAAATCCTAACACACTTATTCAGGATACTGCTGTTTCGAAAAATCAGTTATCTTTAAAAGCAGATTATGGTCGTAAAATTGTTGAATGTGTATGGGAAGGTGTAAACCAGTCTGGATATAATGGATATACTATGAGGAAAGATACAATATATGCATTTTCTCATGGAGATAAAATAGAAGTTGTATTAGGAAAATTTATGTATGAAGTAGTTTTTGAATCGCAAGGTTCAGTTACAAGTAGTCCCAATAAGAAGTTAAAATTAAGTAATGCAAGTTCTAATGGAGGAAGTACTATGACGACTGGCAGTTGGCAATGTATTGATAACTCTCTCTTGATTTATACACCTGATGCGAATGTGAAAAGTAACAAAATTGCATCTTTTGATTTAGATGGTACATTAATAAAAACAAAATCTGGGAAAAGATTTCCTGTTGATAAAAATGATTGGGTATTTACTTTTCCAAATGTGCAAGATAAACTACAAGAACTTTACTTAGATGGTTATAAAATAGTAATATTTTCTAATCAACTGCGACTTGGTCAAGAAAAACACTCTATACCACATTTTAAAGAAAAAGTTATAAATATTATTCGTAAAATTGGAGTGCCAATTCAAGTGTTCTTAGCTACAAAACGAGATATATACAGAAAACCACTTCCTGGCATGTGGGATTGTTTACTAAAGCTGGTGAATGAGGAAGTAAGTATGGATACTACATTTTATGTAGGGGATGCTGCGGGACGTCAGAAGAACTGGGCACCAAATAAAAATAAAGATCATTCAATAGCAGATAGGTTATTTACCATTAATATTGGTGTAAAATTTTATACTCCAGAGGAATATTTTCTCCGTGCTAGAAGTGTAAAGTATGTAATGCCAGAATTTGACCCTAGGACTGTTATTTCATTTACTGAAACTGTACCAGTGTCATCAAATCCAGAAGCTATAATAATGGTGGGTTCTCAAGGCTCTGGAAAATCCTTTTTTTGTAAGAAGCATTTAGTATCACTTGGGTATGTGTATGTTAATAGAGATACGCTAGGCAATAAACAAAAGTGTTTAACTTTATTTGAAAATTGTGTACAAACAGGTAAAGCTGTTGTTGTTGATAATACAAACCCAGATATTGAAAGTAGGAAACCATATATAGACTTATGCAAAAAATATAATTTTTTTTGCAAATGTTTCCACATGAATGTTTCACATGCACACTGTAAACATAATAACAAGTTTAGAAGCCTAACAGATAAGAATCATATTCCTGTGAATGATATTGTCATCAACAGTTACCGAAAAAAATTTCAGGAACCATCTTTAAAAGAAGGTTTTTCAGAGGTACATAAATTCGAATTTAATCCTTTATTTAAAAATAAAGATGATGAAAAATTGTATAGAATGTTTTTATTAGAATCTTAATTTTTTTTTGTAATATAACAAGTAAATATGTTGGTACAATAAGAATATAAACGGCAACGTTAAATTTATCAGTGAAAACAAATAACTTGCGAAGTTAGAACTAGAACTAATTTATGTCATAGAACTAATTTATGTCATATAATTTATTCAAAGTATATTTATATTTGAGTTAAAGTAAAGTGAGCCTTTATAATGGTAAAATTCACAACAAATTATTACTATTGCGATAATGTATAGGATAAAGATTTCAAGCGCAACGGTATCAAGATTAAATAATTGACAAGCACCATAGAACATGTTATCTAATCTTTTCTATGCATCAATTGGAATAAGCGAATTTTTACATGTTTGAACCTGTACTTGTACTTATCTCATTGTTTCAAATTGTATCCTTATTGGACCAGAATTTTGAATTTATATATTTATATACTTTTATTATATTATTATTATATTTATATTTTTTTAATAAAACTGTACCGGATCTAAATTAATCTGTTATTTTATTTGTTCCTACCACTTTCAAAGTAGGCAAAAGATGATTTTGAGATAAACAAATAAAAGTTTAGATTTTCGTGGAAAAAGTTGCAGTTTCTAGAATAGGTTAAATTTGATTCAATTTTCACTACTACAGACATGATTTTTTGAACAGCAGCCAATAACGCTTGTAATTTTTTGAATAATAATAATAATAATAATAATATTATTATTAACGCATCAATTAAAGTAATTGGGCATATCAAAGTTAGATTTGTTAATGTATCGAACTATGACGACAAAACATTTCTTTAGCCTCCATTTGTCAGTTGTTGGTAGATTTAATTGAATTGAAAAGTCGATAAAATCTACTAAAGCTATACAACACATAAGATACGTAGGTACAGATTTGGAAAAAAGTAATAGAACAGTTATTGTATAATAATCTATTGAAAGTGTCGAATTTCTATTTTCTGTGAGTACGTGCATGATCGATCCCAAGAACGCTAGGTGACTGGCAGTCTTTCAACCTGCAGTTTTGCTGCTTTCCACTTTTCATCCCCCTTTTTTTGAGCACACCCAGCTAACAGAGTCACGTAATTATTACGTACTATATTGGTCATAGATTACGACATATTCGACCCTTATACGACGTAACATGGACGTTTATACAACGTAAATATGTCACAGCCCATGGGACGTCAAACAATGACGTCAATTTAACGTTACTTAAGACGTCAAAATGACCAAGTCTATTAACGATTTTTCGACGTATAAGAAAATACCTTAAAATAAAATGCAGTTTGATGTCTAATGTTTATTCAACATAACCAAAACGCCAAACGTATATAAATAGTTATATAATATTAAAAATAAATATTTATCTGTATGTGTATTATAGAAGCAAAAAGATCATGCGGTTATACTGACAAAGTATGAAGTAAAGGCATTGCAATAAATTCATTTTGAAAACTATATTGCGCTGCTAAAAAATCTGTCATAACATTCCTCAAGATAACATTAGTTTTTGATGTAATATCATTTCTTCCACCCAATGTTGAAAAGTAAATACACTGAAATCATAAATTACTAACGTAAAATGACCTTTTAATTTATAACACATACCAAAATCTCGGCTTTTCTATTATCTGACAGATATTGCTCAAAAATATCAACTGATTCTTTATTGTTTAAGGGAATATTAATTGGTAAATCCTCAGGCAATAAGTGTGGAGAAGGTGGTACAGAGGCATTTTGTTGATTTTGAAGTAACTTTAGTATTTGAGTATTTTGTTCTTTCAAGTATGACAGATAAGTAATAACCTTTTTCTGGAAATCTAAAACAATTAAAACTTAGAAGAAATAGTAAATCAGTATAAAGAAGTACCTGAATCTGTAAATGTTTTTTCTGTAGGAAGTAATGACACTTTTGAGTTAATACTTTGAGGAGTTGTGGTAATTATTGTATTTCCTGATATAATATCATCAGCACTATAATCTCTAGGTACTGTAAGAAGGTTGAAATACAGATATACATTATTTGTTAGTTATCAAAACTTACTCAAATTAACATCAGCAACAATTTTTGGAGGTCGCTGTAAAATTGGTTGTAATGTGTCTTCTTCAGATGAACTGTCGCCAAAATCTAAAAATCTCTTTGGTCGATTTATTTTACGAATACCTCTTGGCTCGCTTTCTTCATTTTCGGTGGCTAAATCTGATGTATATTCTGTTTTCTTAATTTTCTCCTTGGCTTTTATAAAATCGTCTATAAAATGTTAATTACAATTACGAAAGTTTTAAATGTGTGTTATCACCCCCTATTTAAAAACTATAATTACCTGTTTCAAAAAAACGACGATGAACTTTGTATAGGTTCCATGTGGCATCGGGATTTTCCCCCTTTCTTAAAAGTTTTTCTAAACGAGTATGAGTCTTACAAGGAGGCCAGAACACTTCCTGTTTTCTCGGCGTAAACCACTGAAAACTTGCAATAGCAACACCGCCACCATCTTCCGGCAAAAATTCTACTCCTACAAAGGCCATGGCTAAATTGAACCGACTTTTGTAATTTTTGGTATATATATGGATCCTTGCGTCCAAAAACGATAGAAAACGCAAAAATTTTAACGCTGACGCTCCTATTTTCACAAGAGATACCCACGCAAAATACAACCGCCATTCATTGACTGCAACTGACTGCAACCAACTGCCACGCAAATGGCGCGACATAGTGGTAGTGTCACGTGGTATTACGGGAATCAGTGTTATTGGGTGTAATCGGCGGTTGCATCGGAAAAGACCGTTAGTAGTTTGGCGCTAAATTTAATTATTAAGTTGGTATAAATATAGATGATTTTTTTAGACTTGTACCCCATATGGCTATTACTTATACAAAACACTCCAATATTAATAGTTTCAATTGAGTAATTTTAATTACATTGTTAACATCTTTCTCAATAATAAGTTAATAATAAGTTTTATATAAAAATTCAACAAATTTCAATTTACAACAAGAAATACGTACGCAAATATTCATAGTATAAACATTCTTCGCTTTATGGTCCTCACGTACTACACCGCACAGCTGTGAAAATAGTAATCTTTTACGAAAATATTGACGTGAATAAGACGTCCAACTATGGTAAAATATATAACGTCAAATTATGGTAAAATATATCACGTCAATATGACGTTGTACATTAGTCATTCGACGTCTAGGACCAAAAATGACTAGATATCGACGTGAAAATTACGTAACACTGTTAGTTGGGCAGATGGATAGTATTTTCTTTTCTGAGTATACAGGTAACCCGTATATGTGACCTATGTCTTAATGTTTAAAAATTATAAAAAGAAATTTTTTAGAGATAAGAAATTAAGAACAGCGCCCTAAGCGATGGGCACATTCATCCTGCACATGTCTGATGGTTTTCAAGGTTATCAACCGTATCTCAGCACTGATTGCGGTTTTCAAATCTTCTGTACTGTTCAAACTGTTTTCGTATACATTGCGTTTCAAATGTCCCCCATAATGAACCCATCAGCATTCAAAGTTTTATTCCAAAAATATGGCCTTAATATTCTATCCCCTACTAAGCCTACCCAGACGTTAATCTTTTGTTTATATTGAGTATGCACTTCTTCAAAACAATGGGAATTTTGTGTAGACCAAGACCAGAAATTGTGTCTGTTCACCGAACCATTTAAGAAAAATGTAGATTCATTGGAAAATACTACGCTTCCTACAAAAAATCGATCTTCGTTGCCAGAAAAATTGGCCGCTTGCAGTATCTCACATGCTAAAAGCCGTATTAGGAATTCACGTGCTATAGATTTAAAAATAATAATTTTCTGGCTTTACTAAAATGACTTTCTTTTTATTATGATTGTGGAAATGTTCATTGTTAGCCCAGTTATAATATGCGGCACTTAAATTTGGATAAAGTAGTATTTATTTAATTAACCAAATTTACGTATTTGGTTCTAGCTTTACCAACTTTTCGAAAATAAAACACGGTCATCATATTATGACATTTTAATAGAAAAATTTCAAAAAACGAAATTTACAATTTTATCTTATAGACATAATAATTGATATTTAAAGTTCAAGTTGATAATTATATGTTCTTTTTGTAAACTAAAGTAATATGGCTTTGTAAAAATAATATTGTATATAAAAAGCTTATAATAAAAACATATAAATCTATATTTTTTATAAATGTAGCTATTCTAATATAACTACGTTTTACTTATATATTTATATACAACTTCGTATTTATTATTAGGTACTATTTCAAAACTTGTTATTTACATGTAACAAAGAGCACCTATAACAAACAAAAATTATAACATATTTTTAATATGTGTAGAGAGAATTGTACATTATTTGATCATATTTGCAACATATCAAGTACCTAATAGAAGTGTTTTAAATATAAGTTGCTCAGAAATGCATGGCACTTTTACTACTGGTAATAAACACACAATGTTTTTATCTATTACATGCCAAACTAGGTTTTTTT
>SMLS01032311.1:0-15868 GCA_004785975.1 Popillia japonica | reverse complement strand
TTTTTTCAGTTCTAATAATGGTCAGCTTCATCTCCACGACGGCCATCATGCATAGCAATCCGTCATGCTACAAATTCTTAGTAGCTTTCGCTATATGGTCTCCAGTAACTTTTTGAATGCTGCGTTTGACATAAAATGAAAGCCTACTGATTTATCAAAGTTAATCAAGAACTAGCAAGACGAGCACTTGATCATCTCCAGGTTGTTCTGCAGAAGATGGGTCTCTAGTAACATTGATCTCTATGGACTGAGTGCAAAACGAATGCTGAGCTGAAGCTATCTTTTTTGTGCATCGCATTGTTCCCTTGTATTGATTTTTTTATCCAACCCCTCGGTCAAGATTATCAAAAATTCGAAGACGTAGTATTTGTTGATGTAGCGGACTACCAATGAATGCATGTGGATTATCTGAAGACCAAATAAGTTTCCAAAAGTATCGGAATGGCACCAAATTCTAATTACTTAATTACTTAAAAAACCTCAACTCTAATCAGGAAAATGCAGTCGTCGTTAACACACTGTACAAATCTTTTCAATTTAATCGTCTTACCACTCAAAGATTCGTCTTTATACTATGTATTAAGAGTATTTCGTCTACATTTCACATCGAAGCATTTCTTAGTTGTGCTTTCGCTTTGTATCTAAAGAAAATGAAGGGCAATTTTAAAGCATTAAACGCTAACTGATAACCACAAAAGCTATCGGTAAACAACTTCAAAGCGTTCCGGTAGCAGAGTACAAAGATGCCCGAGAAATTTTCCCAGTGAAGTTGTCAAAGACATGCTCGCTTTACGCGAATATTTACATCGGTAGGTAAGCACATTCTATTGCAAAATTCAATAAAAGCTAGCTACACATACATGATTTTTATATGCATACCGTCCATTTGAAGCGATATATTCGCGTTAATGGTAACGATCGTACCGTCGAACTTGACCAGGTTTTAGTGATCCATTGTACATATACGTAATGTTAGTTGTAAGTGTATCCGCTTCGTAGTGTCGTAGTGCGATTGGTATACAAATAGCAACTGCGGGACCGTTCCACTTATTAAGAAATAACGTTCAATTTAAACATCAAAGGAGGCTTAATTATAAATAATTGTGTAATAGGATTTAGGTAGGTTATTATTTTTTAGACAGCATCGTGGTCGTTTCAAAGCGATTTTTGTACGGTCAATTTGATTTTTTATAATAATTTTCATAAAGAATAGTTCGAATCTATATATAACTCCACATAGTCATACAAAAACGGTTTTCATATTTTGCATTTCCAACTGGAAATGGACAGTTTCGCAACAGAAGACATCAGTCTCCCATGTCATTAAACAAAATTATTACAACTTACTTTTTCCCCCTTCATGAGGGATTTGTGTGGAAAAACAACTTGGCCAAAAGTTCTATTGGACCCTCATAATATTTTAGCCCTAACGACCTGATTGGACTCGAACAAAGAAATTGGTCCAAAGTGAATTTGCCTAATTTGGGTTTATCTAATAAATCAGTCCAAAAGTACATCAGCCCCTACTTTGAAATTAATCTTCTTCGTCTGTTGCTGTTCTAAAACACTGTCTGGAATCTTTCTTTGCATGGATGGATTAAGAGAAGGTTTTACAGTGCCTGATACCGCCGAGTAGATTAATAATTAATGAACAATTCTAAAACCAATTTAACGAAAATCGAAGTAGAAATTACTGCACATATAAACGTAAGAAGAGCAGATCTTCAATTGTGTGCGCATACTCTGCAGCAGCAACTGGGTGTGTATCCAAATCTTCTTTACCAGAAAGATATCGATATTGGATTGGACTTTTTTGAGTTACTCCCAGAAGAGCGCTAGGTCCTCTAATCATTTGCTCAATGCAGGTAACCAACTTTGTATCTTTGCGAGACAGCTTTTTCGCCGTGAAATTTATAAACTTATTCCCTATCTAATAAGCTTCTTACTATAATCATTAGTAGTGTGATACACTGGTTAGTGAAAACCATCGTTCACAACTTTCAACTACTTTTTTCTGCTGAAAAAGAAAACCACATGGCCAGAGCCGCCAGAACACCAAGTAGGTTGACTTGAATAAGAAAGGCAATGAGGCAAAATTCTGTAAGTAGTTCTGCTAGGCAGTACACTGAAACGCCGCAATTACTCTCCGCAGTATTTAGCGAATTTAACACAACTTACTTAGGGTTGCGAGCATATATGCAAATTGCTCAATTCCAATAATTGAATTAGTGAAATTGCCAATAACGTGTGATTTTTTCTCAAACAAAGCTGGGTATGTTTGAGAAAAATGAGAATTTGACCATGGTAATGAGCTATGAAGCCCATGTTCGGCTTATATGGAAAAAGTTGCCAAATTCTCGATTTTGGACTTCAAAAAATCCTGATGTATGCTCCAGCGGCCACTGTATGGCTTAAAAGTACAAAATTTCGAAGGTTTTTCTTTCTGAAAAAAAAACTGGAACCGGAATCTTTAAATCGCTATGTCGACTTGGAACTTGTTTCCTAATTAAACTAAAATGAGAAATCAATCCGGTTTCAGTAAGTTTCAACAGAATGAAGGCCACTACCCTTACAGTTAGAACGTCCATGATTGCTGTTCTAACTGCGTTCCCTAGGCAGATGAGATTTTTCCATGCGTGATTTTTCTTTGTCAAGAAAAATCACACATGCTTGAATAATTGAAAGATGTAAACCTTTCCAAAATCGCAAAAATAGATTAAAAAATTTTGGCAAGGGTACCTTCCGAGAATATCACCAACATGGTATGTACTGTGAAATCGTAGACATAAATTTATTCATCGAGATTTTTTTTTAACGAGACAATAAGTTAAACAGTTATTGTAGTTTGTAACTGTTTTGATGTTTATGTTTTATTGGTTCATGAAAGTTAATGCAAAACAACTGGAAAAGAAGACAATAGAGACATTGGGGAAAATTTTGCAAATTTCATTGTAAACTATACCCTCTTTTCGGACAGAAGATCAGAAGCAGCACCGCATATCATCCATCAGCAAAATCATTGGGAGCAGCAGATATGTCAATATACCCTGAAGAATTTGTGGTTTGTCAATTTGGCTTCGATGTATTGATTTGCTACGTAGTTCAGTAGCAATTCCATTTCTGTTTGTCCAAATAGTTCCGACATTACACACTCCACGGAAGGATTTCTTAAGCTTGTGGAAGGAATGGAAGTCAAATAGGCTCCAATCAGGGCTATAAGCTAGGTGGCAGAGCTGTTTCTAACCGAATTTGTTGAAAATTAGTGGTAACTTCACTGAAAGGAGAGGACGCATTACGGCGCCTTTGACGTAAAAAATTCCGAAAAAACAATGTTTAGTATACTGCATTGACACCACTTCTCTTGGAAACTAGGTATGATACGATTCATAATTAATTAATTAATTATCGTATGCAAAGATCATAATTTCCAACCCAAAAACCGATCGAATTCCAATACCATATAATACCAAGTACTCTGAAGACTTCAATCTAATGACGCTCCGATCGGCAGTCGACATAGCCCGTCTTCTAGAATGTGCTGTGCACTTTTACAACAGTCCTCGTGTAAACAAATTTGAGTTTTTGATGACGGAAAGCCACTCATGTATACAGGCGGGCCATTCTAAAACAAAAGGGCATTGATTTTGGACATTTAATGTTATATAAAAATAAAATGCTCAGACACGTCACGACATAGCTCGTCTTCTAGAATGTGCTGTGCACTTTTACGACAACCCTCGTGTAAACAAATTTGAGTTTTTGATGACGGGAAGCCACTCATGTATACAGGGTGGCCATTCGAAAACGAAACGGCATTGATTTTGGGCATTTAGTGTCATATAAAAATAAAATGCTCAGACACGTCAACTTTTTTTTTGAGGGGGACATTTATTAGGCGTACAAGTAAACCTTCATCTGCAATCCCTTAGGTAGGATGGAACTGACCGCAAAAATCTTAAAGAGGGGTTGAGTTGTACCTCGATTGAAAGGTATTTCGATTCTCTTTACAATGATACCTAGCTTATGGCATTACATTTCATTATGATGCTCAATAACTTTTATTTCTGTTATTAGCACAAGCGATTTACAGTATCAAAGAGATAACTAGCAATAAATTTAAGTTGTCAATTAAATCACTCCATTTCATTTCCTCTCAATTCTTCAAAAAGAATAGCCAGGCTATTTAACACAACAAAATTATCACTACTAACTTCTATTTGCCTGTCAATCTAAAGCTAATGTTACATTTTTTTCAATAAAATCTAATCGTGGCAGGAAACATGCGATAAGATAGTAAATCAAACAACAACTAGAAAGGGTAAACCCGAAATTACAACTATAACACAATATAATGCATCGTATATATTATTTTCTGAACGATTTGGAATTTGTTCTAGCCTGAGAAATTTTAATTAGTATTAATTAGATCATAGTACTACATCTCAAAACTAAATCTATCTACGAATTATGATTGTGTTAGGCGAGATAGCAGCTAAATAGCGTAGCATAAAACGCTACTGCACAGAACTGTGTCTTAAACACACCGCACACTTTCCATTTTAAGTACAATCAGTTCTAGGTACGCCGATTAGTCACGGAAACACTAGATATATAACGTATGAATGTAAACAAAGACGTAAGCTTTTCAATTGTATTGTAATTTATTGACGTAACAATGAAGCGTGCTGTACGTGATGTAATAAACTTTTATATTTGCTACACGTCCATCGGAAGAACCTATTATTAAAGGAAATGATTGATAATTATCACGTGCGGTGTTATTCGCTAAGAAATAAATTATTGCCGTTTCCGATAATAGTGCTCAAGTCAACATATTTCCATTAGATTAGAACTCATTCGAATTGTGTAAACGCAAGCTTGCCTGACCGTGTCCATCGAAACACTTAAGAGAATTAATTACTAAATTAGAACCGGCTGATTCTGTCCCTCTTCCTAGTACATTGCCCTGCCCCACAACTAGTCCGATAAAAACGTATTGTTCGCGCAGAAAAGAGCATAAAGACGAGCAGTCGCTACTGTTCCTGATACTAACACGTACATATGTACTTACGTCACTTGCCCCAAACAAATTGCTGCGCTACAGTAGCTGAAGACGAAGCATCCTACAGGGATTATGTAGACCGAAAGAGAATGCAAAATTCGTCATTTATCATCCGCGAAAGAAAGCCGGTAGCTGACGGCTTTGCACTATGACTATGACGCAAAATCGGGTTTATATCCAGTTTTGTGCAAATAACCTCGTTATCACTAACTCGCCCGATCTAAGGGAATTGCTTTGTATGTTCTCTTCTTAAAAAAAGGAGATACAGGTCACACATACATCATTTAATCGTCAAAACTGTATTGTTATTTTGTCTTTTATCTCGTTAGCTCTTTTCTAAACATCATTAGACAATCGAAAAATAAACATACTAAGATAATTTGATACAAAATTTAATGAGGTCCTACCTGGTGCTGCCCACGTGGGATCCCTCCATACTCCTTCGCTGAGATGTAAAGCGAGGCCTTTTCCGTCTTTTCCCTCTAAGCCCCATAACTTCTTTGCCGACGGAGCAATCTGGAACATCAATATTGAAAAGGAACATAAATATCAGCTTTAAAAGTTCGTATAAATGTAGATAATTATTTTTGAGATAATCTTAGCCAAGTACAGTATCCGCCAGAATAAAGAGTATAAATAAAAAATTGTATTTATTTTTTAATTTCTCTAAATGAAAATGTTCAAAATGTTCACCATTAGGACGCAACCATGCTTCATATCGATTTTGTAAGTTACTAAAAACATACTTATATCGAATTAAATGCTGAAAAAATATTTCTTTCTCCTAGTTCTCCAATACTATCCGTTGAATTATCTGTGCGAAATATTGTTTCTTTCATCATACTCCAAATGTAGGCGTCAAGTGGCATCGAGGATCAGACGAATGATAAGAATTTCAAAATCTGTTCTTCGACACTATTTTATCATCGAAATACCGATGACGTAAGTTTAGGGTGGGCACAGGGGTATGGGTTGTTGCACCATCTTTTTCAAACCATTGTGTGGGCACCCATAAAAGGTACAATAATTTTCCCTCTTTAACGTTCTTGGTTGAGAGTAAGTGGATTTTAATTACCGTCTTCAACGAAATATTGAGCAATTGTCACATGTACAGAAATCTCGCAACTACAGGGACACTATGGAATGGTTTCTCTACAGTAACTTCAGGGTGTTCATATCCAAGGAATCGAGTGGATTGTCGCTTAATTTAGCCCTTAAGATAAACGTCACTCTCGTCTGAAAACTAAGTTTTCCAAGAATTGCATGCTTGTTACCATCGTTTAGTCGTTGTCCAACTTGAATACGATAGAAATAACCACCGATTGATGTGAACAAACGACGTGTAGATGTTTCACTGATGTTAAGTTTGCATGCAGTTCTTACAAGCCTTCTTTGCGGCGGTTCAAAACAGGTTCTGCCTTTTCGTTGGTATACCCTTTTTTGACGAGCTGAAGAACCTTTAGGTCTCTTTTATGCACGTGCGATTGTGCGGTTTGCAGTCGAACGGCACAACGTTCGGCGTTTCAGTGTGGTGCCGTCGCTACCTTTTTATGGAAGTTACAACCATTCATGCTGCTGGTAGATCTATTAGTACAGTGTTGTCAGACAAGAGAAATAGAATGGATCCGTGCGTGTTATATTATTTATTATTAATATATCGCAAAAAGCAAAGAAGACAAAGACGGTGGGCTGTCCATCCTATTAATAGAACATGATATATCGATGGGGCATTCCGAAACTTGTACATAAAGTTAAGAGAAGATCCACAAAAATTCTTTAACTATTTTAGAATGTCTGTTCAATTTTTCGACGAGCTTGCTATAAAAATAAGGGAACGTCAACCGGAATTGGTGCATAGTTTATTGCTTTCACCAGAAGAAATGTTGACAATTACAACCCAAAATATCGTTAAAATTTTTGAAATATGTAATAACCTAAGCAGAATTTAAAAATTTTCTAATTTGTGACGACTGCCCCGTCTGAACTCATTTTGAAAACTATCACTCGGACTCGGGGGATGGCAACAGAACGAATGGCGCCAACAAAAACGTTGAACGTCTGCAATAAATACCTCCATCTGGGTACGTGTATTTAAGAATTTGTAACCACAAAATGTGGTAGGGCGTCTGCGGTCCAAATCTATATTTTCGACGGCATGATTAGACGGACAACCACACGTTTGCGAAATCCGGGCGCAAATTTCTTGACCGCAACTGCATAAAAGGCTGCACTTGCTCCTACATAAATAATTTTCGAGCGTTTTGTGCCGTTCGACTGCAAACCGCACAACCGCACGTGCATAAAAGAGGCCTTACGGTGGCACAATCAGTGCGAAAAAATTTCTCAAAAACACCTAATATCACACTTTAACTGAGCGCTGGGTTACTAAATTGTTGCCTATATCTAACTGACACCTATTGTAAGCTTGGACCAACATTGCGACCATTTTCGTATGAGGGAAAATAATGTTCCACCAAAAGCATTGTTTTTGCCGTCATTAGAACCTTTTTCAATTCAAATTCAACTCCAGTGTAACACTGATATGCCAACTAATAACAATTAAGTCCATAATAACAAATGCATTTTACATAAACAACACCACAGCACCCTAAGTTTCAGTACTGTTTATTCTGGCGGATACCGTATTATTGGTTTGAACACATTAGCATATATATTTCGAAAAAATGATCACTCAATTGTTTTATTTACTTAGATTTGCTCAAGATCATCAAATTCATAGTTTTTTTTTAATTGAGATCCTCTCCCATTTTTAATTTTTTTCTGTAGTCGCACAAATTTGCATAAATTTCATGAAATGTTCAATGATTATTTGAGCCTGGGACCATCTTGTACTTGCCATCCAATCACACCCCAATCCTTGATACCATTAAACGAAGGACGGGCGTCTCCTGGATATCAATATCTTACCATCGCAGGCATGAAACCCTTCACAAGATCACCTCTTATAAGAAACTAACTTTACGCCGAGAAGAAGGACACACCGAAGTCCACATCTACGAAAAGTTCATTCAAAAAAAATACAACAAAACTAGAAAGCCATGATGTCTTCGTGGCTCAGAAACGTATTCTTCCATGTGTGGTTTGTGTTCATTTTAGGGAGTCGTGCAGAAATACTTTTAAGAAATGACATATGTATGTATTTTTCCTATCCCGGCGATATACACTAAAGTCCATAATTATTTGCCCACCCTTACTAAAACGTAGTTTTGAGTGAAACACCAATACAAAAATGAAACTATTTATTCTAATGGCTAAATTCGTATCAATACGAAAAATAACAAAGAAAACAACGAAAATAATTAAATATTGCGCTCGTCTACGTGACCTCCTTTCCGCCGAATGATTTCGTGACACAATCTGAGCATTCTTTCGATTAATTTCGACAGTGTTAATGGGTCTATGTGTCTCCAGGCTGTTTGTAGTTGGTTCCACAACGTTGTTGTAAATGTAGGAGCCGATTGTCGAATTTGTCGGTCGACATGGTCCCATAAAAGCTCGGTGGAGTTGTCTGGCCCCTGTGCGGACCATTTCATAATTGTCAATCTCCCATCATGTTCCATTTGCTTGAGGTAATCACGGCATAATTTCGAGGTGTGCTACTCCAAAATTTGTTGGTAGCGCTCTTTCCTTAATATCCCGTCGAATCGTACTAAATCCCCTACAGTGGTCTCGGCAAAACACCCCAAATCATTACCGAACCTCGCCCATGTGTAACTGTAGGCATTAAACCGAGTCCAGCTAATCGTTCTCCAGCTGATCTGCAAACAAATACCCTTCTTCTCAAACCAAAATCCTCAAATTTGGACTCATCGGTCCACAATACACTTTCTTACTGGTCGCCGGTTCAATCTTTATGTTCCCTTGCCCAATTTAACCGTTTAGTTTTATTTTGCGTGCGTAACAAGTGTTTTTACAGCAGGTCTTCCATCTAAACCAACTTCGTTTAACCGTCTCTTAACCGTGGTCAGACTGATTGCTTTCTGACGATTGACGTTCGCTTCGGCGACGATTTCTGGCGTTGTTTTGCGGTGATTTCTTCTACTGATTAAAACGATGTTACGATCTTCTGTGTATTATTATTATTATAAATTAAATGTTTTATACCTTGTTTTTTATTAAGACCTAATTTAAAATAGCCCGCGAAAATATAGGCTTACGATTGGTTTATTGCCGGTCAGGTTTACACTGCCCAAATATGCTAGATTTTAGCGACGCCATATTATAGGCACAGCTGATTTCGTTAAATATTTTTCTATTATCTTTTTGTGTTTCTACTACGATTAAACAAGAAAATCAAAACTGATTTTTTTTTAAAACTATTTGATGGTAAAAATGGATCTACAGCCTAGTACGAGTGGATTATCAATATCAATAAAGAAAACACAGACAACACTGGAAATTGCAAAAACTTTAGGTAACATACATAAATAGTTATAAATATGTATATTTATATTTAACAATATTAATAGGTGTTTCGAAGTCAAGTGTTTTCCATATTCTTGATGAATATAAAGCTAAAGAACTAATTTCACCATCATTAAAACGAAGTGGAAAAAAGGCGATGCTACCTACACTTGACGACACTATTAACAATGACATGATAATGGAGAATTTCCTACGTTAAACAAAATCTTAAAGAAAATAAGGAAAGATCAAAATATACCTCCAATGAGTCATTCAACGTTGTATAAATTAATGAAAATGCTGAATTTTAAGTAAGTTTGGGTACTAATTGTTTAAGAGTTTGATATAATACAGAGTATGCATTTACAGATATTTAAAACGTAATCACAAAAGTTTACTGCTCGAACATGATGACATTGTTTTGTGGAGACGAAGATATTTTATCTTTGATATCAAAATATAGACATGAACAAGGCCCAATTATTATTTAGACGAAACATTGCCGAATGTAGGCACAAGTGTGGGTAGATGTTAATGTTACAACACGCAGACAGGTATTTACAGATGGTGCACTGGTCTCAAATATCCTACTGGTAAAGGAAGACGTTTGATTATTTTACATATTGGTTCTAAAAACAGTTTTGTTGACGATGGGTTACTACTATTTGAAGGAAGAAAAACAGTCAATTACCACCATGAAATGGATGCAAATGTTTTTGAGGAGTGGTTCAATAATATTTTAAAGAAATTGCCTGACAATAGTGTTATTGTAATGGATAATGCATCTTACCGTATCAAAAAAAGGAAAAAAACCAACAGCTTTAATACGAAAAGCAGAAATGCAAGAATAGTTGCTTCAAAAACAAATACCGTTTAATCCCTACATGGTGCGATTAGAATTAGGAATATTACAATGTATAAGCTGTAGCTGCAAAAAATAAAAGCTTCAAATTAGCCGAAGTGTTAACCGCAATTACAAATGTAACCTTGGAAACATAAGACAAAATGTGTAGAACATGTAATGAAAGAAGAAGGCAAAATGTGCAAGTTAGATGGATTCCTAATAGATGATGTAGTGGAGTCGTTTATTATTTCGCTTGGAAATTGTGACACCAGTGACAGTGATGTTAGTATCGACAGTGATAGTGCTTCTGCCGAAGAAGTGCAGAATTATGTATTTAAAATATAATATTGTTGAATTAAGTCACACCAGTTTTTGTCGATACATAGCTTCTTCCTATCGTAATTTATAATAGTATGTAACATTTATTTAAAATTTTTAAATATGATATGATGAATGTTAAGATATTTGATGTAGTACCAATATAATGCAAATAATCAAATACATATTAACATTAATGTGCACTGTTGTAGAACTCAGTTTCTACAATTTGAATTTCATTTTTTATTTGTGTTGACAATCCAGTCACATGTGTAAGTTGTTTGAAGTTGACGTATTATAAATATATTGAAAAAGTATTGTATCGTTAGTGTGGCTCGTTTTAAGTAAAACTCATTAAGCAGTTGATTCTATTTTATTCATGAAAGCAATCACAGCGGACACAAAGCTCTGTTACAACATGCACTTATTTTTTTATAAATGTGTTGTGTGCAATTTATTTGAATATCCAAGTGTAAATAACTCATTTGACTCTAATACATCATTTAAATTTACCGCCAAAAATTCTGTCAGTTTAATTTGCCTAATGTGAAGCGGATTTTATCATTTGGTCTTCTTAATAAAAAACAAGGTATAGTAGGGTGGAGCTTCATCAGTATAGATCTCTATTATTGTTCAATTGATCTAATTTCTAAGTTCTAATACTACTACTACTACACTTAACAGTAGAAGAGGAACTGATTATATATATATGATAGTTCTAATACTCTTAGACAAATCACAACTGGGCAGTGGTAATTGGGGGGCTTCTCACTAAGAGATCTTCCAATTTTTTTTTTTTTTGGTTACCTTCTACTTACCATAAAACCATAAAACTTTTTCCCGGTAAATATCAAATTGCGACCTTCTTAAAGTACAACTTCTATACTCGCTTCAAATTTACGAAACAGCACTTCACGAAAATGTAGCTCAAGTGTATACAAATGAGTTTTATAAGCAGTTTTTTTTTATTATCATGTTTAAAATTCAAATTGAAAGATTCCCATATAAAAAACATCAAGATATAAAATGTTTTAATGTAATTTTTCATGCGAATTCGGGAGGGAAAAAATATCTCGAACAGTTTTAGACAGCCAATGATTTGTACATAATTGGTTCAGAGAAGTTATTCATACCGCAAACACCACCAACATAAGCTAGTAACATTAAGGGATACAGATCGGTTCCTCGCAAAAAAATTCAACAACAAAATGACACTACAACCACACTATGAGCAACAATTAATAATATCATGACAGCCGATGTTAATTAATTTTCTGCTTAGTCGTGGGCGTGTATTTGTTTTAGGGGGATGTGTTGCGGCAATGCAGGTTGGGGCAGCTACGACAAAGTCGTGGCAACAGCACCGGTACAGTCGAACAGCAGCATACTGGATAGAGTAGTGATGGTGCATACGCGGAGCAAGCAGCAGTGCGGTGATGTCGGTGTATCGACCCGTTGTCTGGCGAGGTCTAGGCCAAAGACCTGCAGGTCGCGACCTCGCCATATCCTTCTACGTCACGCCCGGCACAACCCTACGAGTCCTGCAAAATTCCAATCCCGAAGTTTTGGATCTCCTATCCGTTCGGCGAAGGATTAGCGTAGACTGATCTGACGTTCCGCTCGACTATCGCGCCGTTCGAATTCCATATACAAAAAAAAGTGTTTCTCACACCACCTATTGACCGAAAGAGACTGGGTTTTTGCCACTACAAACATTTGTGGAGATTCATGCGGGTGATTAAACGAAGCGCTCGCTTCGTATTACAAAAGAATTGAAAGAGAAAAATCAAAAGAATTTTTCGTAAAAACAGCTTAGATGACTATAATGCATTTGCACAGTATGGTTTGGGATTTGATTAAATGAAGTTTTACAAGTTAGGATTAAGATTATAGACACTTCAATCGTTCAGTTTTCCAAAAAGAAAATCTTAATTAAATCGTTTTAGAGAAAGATTGTCGTTAAACAAAACAAAATTCCAAGTTTGTAAGGGTATAACTAAAAAATTATAATTTGGTGTAAATGGTTAAGTTTGAAAAGTTGCTTCCAATGAAAACAACAATATTGTAGACGTTTCAATTATGTAATTTTCTTTCTGAGCAATTTCTATTTGTAACCCAAGCGTCCGCAGACATATGAAGCTGATTTCAGTATCAGTTCTGAGCTGGTTGAGTTTAATCGAATTTAAACTGATTTTAAAAGCAGTTTAGCTGGCTTTAAAGTGGTTATGAAAGCAATGAGAGTACAATGACACCAGCACTGGCCTCGGATCACGTGACTTTCACCTAAATTCTCATCAGCGAAGCTTGACGTGTAAGATCGATTTCACAGTATTTCTCTCTCGACCTTCCATAATGCCCCACTGAATGCGCTATGTCAAACCTCATGCTTAAGCTGATTTTAAAAGCAGTTTAGCTGGCTTTAAAGTTGTTTTTAGACCAATTTAGCTAGCTTTGACAGACACTTACAAGGGAACACCGGCGGGTGTCTCCGTCCGATTTCGATGAAACTTTACATGAAGAAGAAAGAATACCTCAAAATAAGAGAGACGTTTTTTTTATCTGCGTATCCGCACGATTTTGGGGTACAGCCCCCTCCAAAGTTTGGACGATTTTTCAATTTTTGCAAATATTTCCTAAACTATAACATATACTAAATTTTCTTCTTAATATAATTTGCAGCATATTGCGTGGCCCTAAGGGTGGCGTCGTTCGTATTCGCAAAAAGTTACTAACGGGGGACGGGGTACCCCATACCCCCCATTTTTTCAACATTTTTTCTTTTTCTTATTCATCAAAAGAAGGCCGCTTTTACATAGAATACAATGATGTATAACAAGTTTAGAAAATTAATAATTGTAAAAATAGAAAAATAATAATATAGCTTCAAAATTAATGAACTTGTCTATTGATATAAATCAAATGAACTATAACAGATATAATTTTCTATGCTTAATTTTGAAGCTTTATTATTATTATTCTATTTTTACAGTGAAAAAAAGTTTTTCACAAAAAAAATGCGTCAGAAATGTGCCCAAATCAGTCGGATAGGGAGGAAAAACGTATAGCTCTCAGAAATCCAAAACTGAAATGCTCAGAACATTTTACCAACTAGATCAAAAGACATATCTCGAGTTTTGGTCGAGTTATGGTCGTTGTAAAACTTCAGGTTTTCTTGATCATGTTCCCAGCTTCTTCAGAAATTCTTCACTTTTTGATCTTTAGAAAACTTCTGAAGAACCTGACAGCATGATCAACGAAACGTCAAGTTTTAGAATGACGACGTGGTAAAACGAGGAAGGCACCACTTCAACGGATAATGGCCGTTAAAGCATACACTTAATCATATAAAATTAGTTACTACTCCATATAATCAAGTAGACACCGTATGTAGTACAAATGCGATTTTATTCTGCAAAGTAGCATTCCAGTCTTCGCAGAAGTTTCCCTACGATAAAATTTAGTTACTGCAAGATCAAATTGCTTCTGAAATACACAACACAAAACCTACCAGAGCATAGAAAATATGTACATCCGCAGAGACCAAAATACACAGCAAGAGCTGTAGTGATACTTCGGCAAGTAATACAGTTTAGAAGCCATTGCAGCTGGATCCATCAGATAAAAAAAATGTATTTGTCGCAAATTTAAAAATCATACCTCAGCAACATGATGGCTTTATTCATAAGCCACAGTCCTCTGAGGCATTCCGTAATAATGATGGGCAAGGTAAACAAAGATAGGTGCTGATTTTGTAAGACATCGAAATAGCTAGACATGATAAGTTCAACTGCGTGGGCTATTCGAGAGGCAGCGCCAACTAGAAGAGAAGCAGCCAAACGACTGAGCAGCCTAATCTACGAAGAACAATGTCGCATATTTCAAGTTTGATTTGAATGGATCTCCAGCCAAACTTTTTACATAAATTTATGTACATAAACTGTAAAGAAACTATATAACGCTTACCGCATAAATCTTTCTATCTTCTATCTAAAATTTAGTGATTCAAACCTTGACCTCAAATCAATTCTTTTTTGTTACTCATTGTCAGCCAAGGTAGGCCTTCTTTACTAATTGAAAGCCAAGAATATATCTCTCAGTGGAACATCTCAAAAATTTAATTATCTGGACAAATTCAGAAGATAGATTCGCAAGTAAGTTAAGTACAAAACAGTCCTTTGTAAAAATGAACTCACTAGATTAAATTAGATCGCTCCTCCTCCTATACTTGGCTAAAAAGCATCTATACGAAATAATGATGCAGCATCAAGAAGAAGAAGAGAAGAAATTTTATTATATTAACATAAACTTTCACAAGTGCAAAGGTTACATCTAAAAATAGCATCATGTATGCTTCTGACATCCAAACCTCAACGACGACAAACAAAGAGTAAATATTGGGCAAGTGCTTAAAACAATACTCGACCATGAACATCCATGAACATGGTAACCTTGAAACAGTTTTACCGAATTCGTATAAAGTAGAAAATCTTACTGACATTTTACATTTCTTAGAAACTACAAAAAAAAATCAAATCATCAAATTTTAGTTCTAATAAGTTGCAAATTATTTTTCAATTTAATATTAAAATCTGCACATATTAACAAGGATACAACATAAAGGGCGAATAACAAAGGACACAAGCGTAATTTCAAATCTTTTGTAGCCAACAGTTGTACGCACCCTCATTAGAATGACTCATAGGGATCTCCAATAGCGACCGGCTATTCATAATGGTTGAAAATAGAGAATAAAAAAGAGGGTGAAACGTATTTTACAGCTAACTCTCCGACTAGTTAAATTTAAACTCATGCTCAGTATGAAAATTCCTGCAAATTTTGTGCAAAATGTTATCATGGAAATTCATTGTTAAATAATTTTTCTTTTGGGAGAACCATATACAAAACCAATACATATTTATAAACCACAATTTATTACAAACGCGTATTTAAAAAAGGTATACAACCTATATGCACAAATATAATTTTACACAAATGTTCCCTGGCTATTTCAACCGGAAGATAAAACAGCTTTCCGGTATATGTTACATGCCAATTTACAATCCCAGAAATAAGCCAGAACGGACAGTGTAAACAACATCATTTGATAAAATAACTGCCGCGTATTATGTTTGGAATCGTGCCCAAATGCCAGATTTTCGTACACTGCAAAGGGAAGGTTTGCGTTCAGCTAGCACTACCACCAAAAAGCAAAAAAAAAA
>SMLS01032307.1:0-10262 GCA_004785975.1 Popillia japonica | reverse complement strand
CGAATATTTCCTCTTCAATCTCACAAAGTATTTCTTGGAACCACCACTGCACTGGAAATAGTACCATTTGCTAAATTTACTTCTAAACGTTTTGTGTTTGTATTGTAGAAATTTTTTATGGTAGTTTTAACCGGCAATGTGGTACCATTACTAGCCATATTGAATGCAGTATCCGAATCATTAGTGTCATATGGTACAAAATGGCGTTTCCATTGAATAATACCATTAACAGGTTTATAGCTATAAACAATAATAGTTTCACCAATTTTTGGCATAAAATTCCATCGATTATAATAATTATCAAGTTTATACCAACCGCATTCGTTCGTTGGATATTTTGTACGATCAGCGCTCTCGGGAGCACGATTATTTGTTTGTCGAAGAGCAAAATACATATGTGCATGACGTGGAACTCCTAATATCATTGGTACGTCGTCATCTTTGCCAGTCAATGATCCTGTACCGTAAAACTTTTCCAACCAGACAGAGGGATTGATATCAGTAATATCGGTTGGAATCATTGGTTTGTCAGAGGTACTTGTTAGCGCACCATGTGTACAATACAATTGATTGTTTAATCCGATTCCACTACAGCCGATGCTACAATGCTCGCTTGTTGCGGTACCAGATAAAGTCGTACCATAATCAAATGCTGTACGAATTCCTTGTGGAACAACAGTTACATTAGTTTGTAAAATTTTAATTTTTCCAAAAATCATATTGGCCTCGGCATAATCCATATAAAAACCAATTATATCTACGGGCAACGTAGCGAGGGGTGTAACCATATAAACATAATCTCCCAAATCTTGAACACCACCATCAGTAACAGCCACGGTTTGCTTCTTCGTAATTTGTTTGAAGGAATATCCGTATGTAACAACCAACAAATTTGCGAAATAGCTGCTTAACGCATGATTTCGAAAAACGGTGGTTAACAATTCTTTGATCGGAAAATGCAACCCCGCTCCATCCTGCATAAAAATGATGGTTTGCAGCTGTGTTATTTGTGCTATACATCATGGTTGCCATGCTTGTTTCTACTGTAATAAAATCACATCACGTTGTATTCAGTGATAGTTTACGCCGAGTGTGACAACAAAACCAGAAAACGATAATATTTTTACTAAAATCAAATTTATCAACAAGAGAAGTTACAAAAAAATGTAATGTTAGTCAAAGTTTTGTTCAGAAGTGCCTGCGTCTAAAGGGGGACGGCCAAAATTACTATCCGTTCGCGAAAGTCGACATTTAGTGCGATACATAGAAACAGGGGATGCTTCCACTGCATCTATGGCAGCAAATCTGTTAAATAAGGACACAGGAAAAAGAATTAGCAAATGGACAGCAATGAGAACATTAAAAGGCCACAATTATCGATCACTAGAAAAGAAACGTAAACCGTTGCTATCTGACAAAAATATTAAAGCACGTTTATTATTTGCAAAAAAATATGAAAGCTGGTCGATTGAGCAATGGCGACGAGTTATATGGTCTAAGTTGACGGAATTATGAATCAGT
This sequence comes from Popillia japonica, assembly GCA_004785975.1. Lineage (NCBI taxonomy): Eukaryota > Metazoa > Arthropoda > Insecta > Coleoptera > Scarabaeidae > Popillia > Popillia japonica. Next base: position 8,741 of record SMLS01032307.1, on the reverse strand, counting down.
ACATACACAAATCTATTTTGGAAGAGTATTTACTTGAAACAGTAGAAAACATGCCTATACCAGAAAACGAAGTAATTTTTCAGAAAGATCGAGACCGTAAAGACACCGCCAAATCTGCTCAAAATTGGCTAACATCTCAACAGTTTCAATTACTGGATTGGCCTGCCCAGAGCCCCGACCTCAATCCCATTGAGAACCTGTGGGCTTATTTAAAAAGACATATACACGTGGAATACCATTCACCACCATCAAATGCTCACGATTTATGGGGCCGTATACAAAATGAATGGTATAATATTACTCCAGACTATTGCAATGCACTAGTAGAATCGATGCCACGAAGAATAAAAGAAGTTATAGCGGCGAAAGGCCTCTGGACTCATTATTAACTTATTCTGTGTAAGTGATATACATAAGTGCAGGTGCAAAACTGAGTACGGCACTAGAACCTATACAACAACCTATGTTAGGAAATATTTTTACTTTTAGGCTATTTTAGAATAATATGTTTTATTTTCGTGAAAATATAATAATTTAAACAAACCAGCCAACAACTTTTCTGTAATTTCCACGGTTTCTCAAAATACGAGTATGTGTGTTCAGTTTTGCTCACCAGTGTATATACATTACATATGTATATGTACGGTTTCTCCATTCTGCATTTCCTCGAACAGACGCAGAGCAATGATAAAATCAGCTATAAAACCGCACCAAACTGTGACTTTATTGTCATGAAGACCTTCTTGAACGATTTCTTGTTATTCTACAGTTTTGGATATTGACTCCATCGTTCAGAGTAAAATGTGCCTCACCTTTCCATAAAATTCGGGATAACCATTCGGGTTCAATTTCCATGTGAGCCACCACTCGCAGAGAAAAATCGTACCTAGTACCCAATTCTGCCTTCTTTAAGTTGAAACATTTTTAGTTTTTATAGATACATTTTCATAATTTTGCAGTACTTGCAATTGCTTGGAAATCGCATTTGCACTGCTGATTGTTAGTGGATTTCCTCTGGCTTTTCATGAAGAACCTCTACACCTTAGACATCACTAATTCTTGGTCTTCCTGAAGTTGATAGGTCAATTACAGACCCTGTTCTTTTAAATTTTTGTATCGTATTGCGTGCTTTCAAGCACATTCTCGTGTAAACTCTTCGTAATACACTGGCGTAATTCTGCCGCAATCATAATAATACTGATCTAAACCAATTCTTGTTTGTAAATCCATGCTATTACAGTTTGAGTCGTTTGAAATCTACGTTTACTTGAGTTTTAATTTCAAAATAAAACTCCAAGTTGAATGACTTCGTGTCAATAACGCTTTTGTTTCCCATAGATACAGTAAAATCCAATTTCTTAAGCAATTAGATTTTATTTATTTTTGTTATAAACTTACTTTGTTAAAAAGGTATGACAATTTGAAGGCTCCATTACTTTATGATACCCTTGTATACTTGTATTTAAATGTAATGCAAATAATATTTTACTTAAATACAATTACCACCCACCTAGAAATGTCAAGTCAATGCGCAATAATTTTCCAGACTCTATTGTCACTAAGCAAATGTTTCACTTTCATTCCTGCAAATATCAGATGATGGTATATACTCCTTAATAAACGATAACAAGTTAAACTAATATATTATAATGAATGCGTAAATTGTGGACCGTATGGTAGGCCAAATGTTACTTAAATATTATGCAGATGTAAAAATTTTAAAAACTTGAAAGGTTATTCAATTGGAAAGGATTTTTATCTTGTTCTCATTAGAAGGATGTTAACCTGTGTATAGCTGCTGAATGTATGGTACTTATTTCGGGTTGTAATTTTTTACTTTATTTCAATAAATAAACCACTTTCTACGATATTAATTATCTTTGATATTGCGAGATATAAACATTGTAGTTTGGCAATAACTAATAATAATAATGATATAACATCATCTTCGGGAAATAACATGATTTCATTGCTTAACATATTTCACCTACAAAAGTGTTTTCTTTCTTCATTTTATATTTTCTGTCACTTTCTGTAACTTCATAGGTATGATTCATTTATGTAATCATCAACAGACACTGCTTTTATCGAACGTCCTTGGTGATAGCTACGTAAAGCTTCGGTATTTTTTACTATAAAGAAGCGCAATAATCCAATGATTCATTTAATTCGCATGCTACTATGCAAATCGATTCCTAATGTTTAACCTTCATGTAGTCAATGTAAACACGGATTTCCTCCAAACTTCCTTATCCCTGAAATTTGTAGACGATAGTTTTTAAAGTATTAATCTGTCATAATCTAGCAGCCGTACATGCTCATAGAATTATTGTTAGGTAATACCATGTAGTACATACGTACATATATTTGTGGATGTACTTGGACGTATTTTGCACGCTATTTGTAAGTGAATAGTTAATGATTGCGCTACTAAACACTTCATTTGTTTATGTGTGTGAAGAAATTTGTTCTGCCAGAATGTGAGACAAAAATATTCATTTTTCTGGTAGTAAGTGGGAGATTTTAAGTGTTAAAAGTTAGTAAAGCAGAAACGTTACCTTTGCCGATCTGATTTAGACGCGTTAAGTCAACGATTTCAACAACGCAACACAGTGTTCTTTTCTAACTAATTTTATTTTTACAAAATATAAGTCATTACTGTGAGAAACGTAGAAAAGGATTGCCATTATATTCGTAATATCAATTTGTCTTCATTACGGCATTGTAATTGTTTTTACCAACAGTTTGCTGGATATATGCTGCATCCACATGAATTTCTAAGATTCTATTGTAATAAATGCATAAGTATATGTAATACCTTGAGAGTTGCTTACTCCATCTTTGTATTAGGCCTCATATTACGTAAACGATCCTCATATACATAAATCAAGGTAAAATATACTAACTCTTCGAGATGTTATATAATCTACAAGATACGTGCCGACAATCCTTATTTACTTAAATAATAATGATGCTTGCTGACTGACTGACTGCAGGAATCCTTGAGAATATGTTTGCTTACATATTTAATTTTCGTCTTTCTACCGTTAGGGAATAACGCAAGTAGAGTTGGTGTCACCTACTCTACATTTTGCTTCTCAATTTTGCAATTTCGTTTAATTCTAGTAGTTAATTATTTTTAGTTATTAGACGTCAAAATGATCACCGTGTTAGTGATTTTGACCGCGGTAGAATTGTTGCCTATCGAGATGTTGGTTTGTCCTATCGCCAAATTGGCCGTGGTGTTAACGGTAATGCGCGTGTGGATAGAAGAGGGTAGAGGAACACGAAGAAGACCAACTAGTCAACCGAGACGTAAGTACGACAGAGCGTCAGGATAGGCACTTTAGATAGATAGATAGATAGATAGATATATATTTGATTCCATATAATACATAAAAATGCATAGAATACGTCAAAAAAAATATATAATAATACAATTGAATAATAAAAGCATACTAAAAAACATAACTACACAAACTTGTACAATTTAAAACATAATAAAATTAATAGAATGAAAATTGGGTATGACCACGTGGTACATTAATCATTAGTCTAACTAACTGTACGAGACCGTTTTGATACAACGCGTCAAATCACTGACTAATGGTTTGGAGAAGAAGGTAGACTTGTTACTATGCGTGCACTATATCGCCGCATTCAAGTCTTTGGAGTTTTTTCATACCGTCCACGCTTAGTGCTTTCTTTGACTGCGGACCACCGTCGTTAACGCTTGAACTGGTGTCGAGAACGGCACCATTGGGAAGCAGAATGGTTTAATGTTTTCAGCGACGAATCGCGATTCTGTCTAGGTATGCACGGTGGCCCTAGAAAAGTACGACGTCGGAGTGGAGGGCGACGCCAGATTGGGTTTGATGTTGATAGGTATGTACACAGGACTGTTGGAGTAATGATTTGGCGGGCTATGGCTTATGGTAGCCGACCACCACTTCTGTTTATTCGAGGCAGTATGACAGCTGCGTGTTATACTGATGATGTCCTACAAACCACTTTACTTCCCGGATTTAAATCGCATTGGACATGTGTGGGATATCAAAGGGAGGAGACTGTCCACTTTGCACCATCCTCCACAAACTTTGGCGCAGTTAATCAACGAAGTTCAAGTTACTTGGAACGAGGTGCCACAACCAGCTATCGACCACCTCATTTTGTCGATACCTAGACGTGTATAGGAGTGTACTCAGCTACGGGGTCGCCAAACACATTAATATTTTCGTGTTACATATTTAATAAAATTTATTGGAAATGTTATCGTTTCATTTCTGATCAAATTGCCGCAAAATCAAGTTAAGCAAGTGATTCCTTCTGGATGTAGCACTTATGAAGTAGAAAAAAAATATTTATTAACTTGTTTTGAATTCTTAAATAAAGTGGCGTGTATTTCGTATTGGAGGTACTTACTGCTATGTATGCAACTAATTACCAATTCTCTCTCTTATCTTATCATGGCCCAAACTTGGAGAAGCAACATGTTGTATTATCGTATTTGCTCCAAAAATATGTGGTTTCTCAGATTGGAATAATCAATCTTCAAGCATTATAACTTCGCAGAATTTGTTGCCAAAGAGCTGCAGAAAATACTATACAGGTACCGGCGAGCTCCTATTGTCACCCGACATTGCACGAACAAGCGCGGCAAGTAATTGGGAGATAGGCGCGTAGATGCGCGGATGTTCCTTTATCAGCCACTTCATCATCATATGCATCTTAGACGGATATTTAACGTTTGCAAGTATGGTAAATAATGTGTTATAGTTAGTTACAGTTAGTTATAATGAATAGATACTGCAGCTGCTCACAGTATATCGCGACAGTCACCCAGTAACTTCACGAGCTCGTGCAATATCGGAAATCGGGTGACCATAGAAGCCTGCCGGAACCGGTATATGCTATGTATGTATAAACTCAGGAAAGTACAGTCTATTAAAGCTATGGTGTTTTCATGATGTAACTCCACATACTACAGTTAATTAAATTCGCTATGTTAGTTGATATAATAATAAATGTAATGGATACCATCTCTCCATAAATTTACTGCTATATAAATCATTTTTCATGCTTATTACGTTATGTAATAATTAGGTTTGATAATCATCAAACATTATTACGGATACTAAATTGATATATTCCTATATACATATATGGTCTAACCAGTTCCAGTATGTGAGAAGTGGTGACGTTATTGCTGCGGCGAGCATTACACTCTGATAGTAAATATAGTTAACTTACTAAAAAAAAACTTTCTCTTTCTTCGGGAATTAAGGTCAAGTATAAGACCATTTACCGAACCCGCTCGTACAATATCACATGGTCTTCGCAACTGCAGCTTATAATAATTATTAATGATGAACTCCAAATACTTTCAACGGAATGAAAGATTATGAAGTATTCTTAATAAGCCAATTATTTCTTGAATTAAAATTTTTTTACTTACATTCTAAACTAAATTTGACAGGTATTCATTCTTTTAACTCGTATTTCAACGAGAAGAGAAAAAATCAGACAGACAGCGGCATTGATTTATTTAGACGTATTATGGATATTGTTAACATGTTACAGTGACTAATACTGAGTGACACAACATTTGCAACGGTATATTAAACTGCGTTGGTCTTTGGTTTTTTCGTGCGATTCTTTATTTGTTCTATTTAGAACTGTGACGTTACACAAGTTTATTAAACTTTCGTTAATACACACGCACGCACAACGCATTTACTGCGATTATATACGACAGTTTCGTGGTCTCGCATTTTTCATTTAAGTACGAAGCTTCGGTAAAAATGACTGTGAATATTGATTGTATAGTAAATGGAGGAGTTGGACATACAGGATCACACCTAATTATACCGCAATAACGAAGAAATGAAAAATTTGTTCATTTATTATTTTTTGTACCAAATTTTTATATTAGAAAATTATATTACGGACCTGATTGAATGTATGTTTATATTCGTAGACGCTACATAATGCAGTGCAAACAATTTACAATCGTATGAACATATATAAGTTCATAAACCAACAGCCAAACTATTGATAAGGCACTTAGGCGACTATAGTAAGTCAACTAATGTAAATAACGCACCTAGCTTGCGATTGCTGGTATTCCGTCTTTATTGCTGGGACAACTTTATTATTCCAAAAATATCGCAAAGTTAGGTATATTTTCATTGCATAGTTTGAATCTGTTAATAATCCTAAATAGAATAATACTATAATAATAATATATCTGAGGCCCATACTGTATACTGTTTCTTATATATGTTGTTATCTATTCTACATAAAATAGTCCATCTTTTTTTAGACGCCTACTACTTAGTATATGTATTTTTATGACCTTTTTTAACTTATCATATTTTCCTGATAGTTTTTCCACTTTTTTAGGTCAATTATAATACTCCAATTCGAACAAAGATCAATAAATTGTACCTATTTTCAATACAAAGACACAATATACAAACAAATTTTTGGAACTGCAAAGGGCACTCCATTATCTGCAGTGATAGCAAATTTAGTAATGGAGGATCTTGAGCAAGATTCTTCTTCAAGTAAACTAAATTGTCATGTTGAATTTTACAAGCAGTATGTAGATGATTGCATATGTTGCATACCATTACGTAAAATTGATCATGTTATACACACATTTAATTCCTATCATGACAGATTAAAATTTACGTTTGAAAAAGAAAATCAAAATTCTATCAATTTTTTAAATGTTAAAATAATACATAATAACACGAACACAACAACGAATTGGTACATAAATGACACTAGTAGCAACAGACACCTAAACTACTGTTCAAACACTTCGGTAAATTTTAAAAAAGCGTAATTAATAGTTTAGTTGACCAGGCTATTAAATTAGTACATCTTGATTTTAGGAAAGAGAATTTAAGCAAAGTTCAATTTTGGACAAAAATAGTTATCCGAAATAATTTTACGAGAAACTAAGAAAAAATCGAATACATAAAATATACAACACAGGCACTAAACAAAATAGTAAAATATATCACACAATTCCATACATTAACGACTTAAGTGCCAAATTAAACACGGATTTAAAAAATCAGATATAAACATTACGTTTGCACAAAACAATAACAGACAGTTATTTGCAAATTTAAAACTAAGATTAAAAAAGATAATCAAAGTAATGTCGTATATAAATTAGATTGCAAGGACTGTAATAAATGTTACGTAGGGCAAACTAGACAGTATTTAAAGAAACGACTGTGTAATCATCAATCACTGTAACACATAACATAACCACGGAAACTGCTTTGTCTAAGCATTGTAAAGAATTACGACATAACTTTGATTTTGAAAATGTTAAGGTTTAAAAAAAAGATTAATATATGAAATGATATACATTAAAAAGAAAATAACGCGGTCAATTTTAGAACAGATATAGAAAATTTAAGTATTATTTATAATAATTTAATAATTTTTTTGCCATGTTTTTCCCTAGTCCTTGAGCAGAATTGTTAGAGCGTGACAAAAAGAAAATATAGTGATATAAGGAGCATTAGTGTTATGATTATAAATTTACATTTCAAAATATCTTAAATTGTCCACTATATTGTTAACATAATCCTATATATCGCTGAATTTCTTTGTCTGTAGATAATTTCGTTGATAAGCATGGCTAGTTATTTATTTATAATTTGACACGAAATAAATGTTAATTTTATTCAACTGACGAAGTTGTAACGAAAACCAGATTATATTGTAAAGGTTTTGGAATAATGTTGATCTTTGTTCGAATTGGAGTGTTATAAGTGACCTAAAAAAGTGGAAAAACTATCAGGAAAATAAGACGCCTACTACGTTAACAGATAAAATGACATTGGGGTCAGATGATACAACAATCAATGATGTTTCGTCCTGAGAAAGGCGTATATTGTTATGCTGCGTATCTGGTAGATTATTCGCATAAACTCAGAATGAGAATAGCGAATGCTGAGGTGCAATCGTCAGCTCCAAACGGTTTGGATAGGTCAACAAATATTTTCAGTACGTCCACTTTTGTATTCACAGATTGTGAGCTGCCTTCGTTTGTTTCTTATGGGCCATGTTCTTCAAGAGCTAAGATGTATGCCGAGTCTTCCATTCAATTCATCTACTACTTTGAGTTTAAAAGCATGTTTCTGTAGAAAATGATATTTTAGTCGCCAGCAGTAGACGTACATATGTACATATAGTTAAGTGCGTTATATAATCAGAATAATTCCTAATTCAAATCTTTTTCATTTGGAGTTAAAGCGTCATACAACTGAGGTTTACTTTTCATATTTGGAGTATCTGCAGCTTTTTTTCTGTTCTCTGAAGTAATAACGTGCATCGAAATATTTCGGGGACAACTGTATTGTTAATAATAATAATAATAATATGATGTATGCTACAACAAATTGTGATGATATTTAACTTTAACTATTTTATCATTAAAATAAAATTTATCATCATCTCTGTCGAAGTATCTTGGGATTACTTGCAATTACAATATATTTGTATAAAATACTATTACGCATGCGGTATAGGTTCACTATTATTCAATTCATATTTTGGAGAATTTACCGAGTACAACTATTGTCAGCAGTATACGTATCATACACTTACATCAAAAGATATAATCAGCTACTGACACTTAAGTTTTAAAGATTATCGATATTTTTATTGAATTAGTATCATTACTAGAATTGATCATCCTTTTTTTATTGCTCCCT
>SMLS01032301.1:0-21413 GCA_004785975.1 Popillia japonica | reverse complement strand
TATATATATATATATATATATATATGCGGTAAACACAAAGAAGGTTAACCGCAGCTGAAGTTATTACCGTAATAATAAATAAAGATCATGCAAACCACGTTTCCGTTAGTGTTGTAGAACGACGACTAAAAGGACCTAATCTTTATGGGAGTATTGCTACGCCGCCAAAACAAAAAGAAGCTACTGTAATGAGCTCAAAAATATGGCAACTAGACAGTGGATGACTTCAAAAAATACCATGAACGGACGAATTCAAATTCAAAGTATTTGGATAAAGAAAATGTTCTCTCTATGCGACATTAAATGACCAAAAAATGTTTCACTAATGTACTCTAGCCTATGAGAAAAGAAACCTATCTCCAAATGAGCAAAAAGAAATTATTCCGAAACAAAAATTTTACATATTTTCTCCTGGCAGCTACAACACATTGCTTTCTTGCATCAAGGACACAAGCCGCATCTTTTTCTTTTCGTACCTCGTTCAACTCAAGGAAGATCTTTATCGTCGACTGGTTTTCCTAAAATTCTTCCAATGGACATACGGAGTCTGTAAAGTCATTTTTTTCTTCTACAAACATCTGAGTCAAAATTCGTTCATAATTGTCATCACCAAAAGGTACAGCAGCTCTAAGGAAAGGTAGAGAGCGCATGAACCATTTATGCCTTCTCAAAAAAAATGCTTATGATATTTTTATATGGACATAAATATATTTTATTTGTATAATAATTTTATTGAAATTCTAACTGAATGTCAACAGGACCGTTCTTTATGACTTCAATGACTGCAATCAATTAGTGCGATATACGCAGTTTGAAATATACTGGTAATAAGAATGGTTCTACTTCCTTTGTATCGTAATAGGATTTTTAAAATTGACTATACATTTTGTATCGTTCAGCGTATTAATTGTTTCTAATATCAATGTTCATATTATCGTATGGAAATAAATCAGAACTCAAGTGTGATTGCATATTTACAGTCCAAATCAATTGATTTTACGCTGTATTCATAAGTAATTCCGATATCGTCAAATAAAAGTTCGGTTGTCAACGTTACATATCTAATCTTCAAAACAAAGTTCTATTATTAAAAATAAAGTACGCTATGAGTAAATGAAAGGACGGTTGCTGTCAGTTTAGTTAGACACAAGCGACACAAGCATTCATTTCAGTTTTGCGACATTAGTAGTTCTAAAAATATGGTTTATAATAAAATCAGTAACGAAAGAAGACGTTTAATAATAGAAGCGTATAACAGAGGTGAAAATATGAAAAACTTAAGTACAATGTTTGATGTAAAATACAATACGGTTCGAAAAATTGTGACTGTGTACCAAAATGAGGGCAGAATTAAAAAAAATCCCAAAGGACACCGTCCGAAGAAATTAGCGATTAACGAAAAAGAACAAATATGTGACTGGGTGGATGAAAACTGCACCGTATTAACAAAAACTTTGCGCACCAAATGTTTGGAGGTATTTGGAAAAAATGTTAGCTGTTCGACCATCGACAGGTAAGTATTCTGTATTCCAGTATTCAGAGTATAGTAACACTCCAGAATTTCAAATATTTTCAGATGTTTACGTGAATTTCACTATACTGTGAAAAATACTCATACAATTCCAGAAAGACGAAATTGCGAAATACGATAGAAAGGAGATCATTACGCTTTAAAATTTACAGAGATGATGAGTCATCCAGAAAAAATGTTTTTTTTAGATGAATGTGGAATCCAAATACATTCAAGAGTGACTAGAGGAAGAGCTGTTGTAGGCATTAATGCGCGTAAGCAAACGAAGCAAAATCGCAGCAAAAATATATCTACCTGTGCAGCAATCGGCCACACCGAAATATACATATTTGATAAAAAGGACTCAGCATACAACGCAGACAAATTTTGCGAATTTTTAACAAATTTTCTTCAGAAGCTTTCAGACGATCATATTGAGCATGCATGTATAATCATGGATAATGTTCCATTTCATCTTACTGAACATGCAAGAAATCTGATAGTTGCTTTGGGACACGAAGCAGTATATCTACCACCGTATTCTCCATTCTTGAATCCGATTGACAATTTATTTCATCAGTGGAAAACTTTAATAAGACGACAAGAACCCAACAACTTAGAAGAACTTTATACAGCTATTGATAATGCTGTTGAATATATAGGCCACGAAAACTGTATACATTATTTTAACCACATGCAAACCTACATACCTAGGTCCTTAAGGCGTGAAGTAATCGAAGATTAATGTTGTATATGTCTATTATATTAACTAGAACACTTTTTGTATTTTTTAAATTTAACTGCTACTTAAACATAAGTATGTGAAAAATATGTATTTAATTACATTAATGTTACGCAACAAATAGATTTTTCTTATGTGTATAAACCGGATTTTCTTTTGATAACGAACTTTGTTTTGGGTAATTGGTTTTTGTGTTGGAGATTAGAAATGTCATACCGTTAATCGAACTTTGTTTTGACGATATTGGACTTACTTTTGAATACAGCGTAAAATCAATTGATTTGGACTGTATTAATTCGCAGTCATCAAATAAAGTCAAGTCCCCATTTACTGAATTTCTTCTATCCGTTTATAAACCAAAAAGATGCTAAATCTGGGTGTTTCAACGTGACTAGTGGTTTTAACACCCCATATGTGTTGTGTAGTTTGTTGTACTAATAGTATTTTTGTATTTTCCACCTTCTAAATGCTGCTTGTATATTATTACTTTTATCAGTATATTTTAGAAGTTTAAAGTTTTGTACATCAGATACAATAATATGAGGAACTTTCCATTATTTTATTAATTTGTATTTTTGGTTTACCATTTACTGTACATAATAGGTTTATTAACAACAGCATTAGAGCTGAGTTGCTTCTAATGCAAACCATTTCTTGACGTACATTTAAAACAGCTTTTTTGATAATCTTCCATGATACGCAACAGATGTGACAAAGCAATACATACATATGTGCATTAAGGTACCCATCAGTAACTATTTTAGGATGTTCCAATCATTATGTAAACAAGCTTATTGGTAAAAGACACAACTTTTTAAAGCAATTGCTATACGTGAATTATTATTACGATCAATAACAGTTCCAAGTAGATCGTAACGTATTTCGTCAAACAAAAACGTTAAACCGTTGCTTATAAATATTAAACTGGAGCTAACTGTATTGTCATCTTTTAATAGTATGCATACCTTTAATACAAATGTATGTAGCTTTCTGAATTTAATGTGAAAATATTCTGAATTTCAACTGGAATTCTAATTTTTAGAGACTTTTATTCAATCTATAAAATAATTTACCTATTTCCTGGATATTTTTTCCTCTTTTCGAGTAAACTGAAACACTATTCAATTAAAAATGAATTTATTAAGTGGGAAAACTTTCTGGAAAATAAATAAGTAATTAAAGGTTAACGATACGATACAAAATACATATACTATAAAAATAATTTAAAATACTTATATAATACATGTATGTATGTACATATACAGGCTTTCCACGGCCAAGTGGGACAGGGAAATAGATACAATCGGTTTTTGGTGAATATTATGTCCCCAATACTACTTCACCCAAATTTAAATGCCACATATTATAACTGGGTTAACGATGCACACTTCCACAACCCTAGTACAAAGAAAGGCGTTTTAATAAAGCCAGAAAATTATTATTTTTAAATCTGTTACACGTGAATTTCTAATAAGGCTGTTGACATATGACAGGACTGCAAGCGGCCGTGGCGCAAGGGTTTAGCCAACGGCTTAATAACGCAATGAACGGATTGTTTAGGTTTCAAATCCCTAGAAATCAATGTTGTTTCTTTATTTTTTTATCTTCAACAACAATGATTTTTACAATAACAAAAATGATCGGGTGCCATTATGTGTTTTGCTTTTCAATTAAAAATTAAAAAAAAAACAAAATGCATCTGTCGGGATTATAGTATTCGTGTATGCATAAATTCAATAGACGGTAGAAGCATTTCGAAAGCTACAAACAGTGTTCATAAACGTGCTTTAACGTGCATTCAACAAAATGAAGGTATTTTTGAACATTTAGTACAAATTTACATATGTAAATAAATGATTTATTGAAAGTCATGACCAGCTTGACAAAATCACAAAAATGTTAATATGTACGTTATCTTAAGTATTTTGTTACAAGAGTGTATATAATGATGTTTGTTAAGAATACTTTTGCCTTTCATTAAAACTAAAAATATACATGGTGTTCCATTAAAAAAAAAATTTCAAATATCTCGGAAATGCGATGTTCGATTATGTTTTAAAGGTGAACATCATAATCAGCAATGCAAACACTGCTTCTTTGCTAATTTAACCAAACTCATAGCTTTAATAATAACAAAGTTAGCAATAGTGCCGAGTTACTTTGAAACAGCCTGTATATCATCGTATGAAAATGTACTTTTTAAATCAATCTATATGCACCTCGCGTAAATTTTCAGTAGTAGTCCAAAACAGTTTGGATTTCACGTAACGTCCAAAAATATTAGACATCTAGTGGAATATTGTATAATTACATAAAGTGTCAGCGTTTCATGAAATGTCTAGTCAGTTCGTGAAATGACCAATTACGCTAGCAGGCGGCGACATACATATAAAGTAAGTTAAATAGCTACTCACTATAAGATAGAAAGAGCTTTCGCTGACTGTAGGGTAAACTAAGCAAAAGCCCCCACAGTTTGAAAATAATATAATTTGTAAAAAAAGGACTTGCCGCTACTATATTACTATGTATTATGAACAAGGTGACATTTATTTTTTACAAAATATATAAACGAACTTTTGCTCATAAACTGTATTTGAAAAAAAAAACAAAATTGTTTAATTCTGTACTTGGGCGTTTTTGCCTGCGACATGGTAAAAACGCCCCACTACAGATGAATACTTAATTATGAGTGCTAACACAACTCATGAACACAAAACAAATGAGAAAATATGGCAAATTGAAGGTTAAGGAGCCTAATATACACACCGTTCTCGAGTTAACAATATCTAAGTACGTTTAGGAGAAACAATTTGTAACTCATACTTACAATTAGTAATAAATTTTGAAGATCTCAATTTGCAAGTAATTACAGTTTTTATTTATTTTCAGCAAACTAAATCACATGTAGGTATACCAGATACATACGCACTATGGATTACACACGATAGCAACTGATTTGTAGTACCACAACGCTATCCGCCCAAATGTACAACATATGTACATATTTCCATACCTATAATATTATAGCTGGAATGTTTTTGCTGGAGGGGCGTTATTATCCGATTTACCCTATATACGTAGTTTGACACAACATTATCTAAAATATTAGAAGTGTATTTTGTATTGTATTGTGTATCAATTGCGACTAATGCTAATTTTATTTTACAACTAATCACAAATCAAGCAAAGTATACTAAGAAACATACATATGTATGTATTGGAAGCATAGCTGTTAACATTAATTTTCCAACGTCTCCGACGTAAACTTCAACAATTGCCTTGCCACATGCCGTGCCTTCTTAAGCTGACAAATTCCACGGTTACTTCGTTCTGTTGGTTTGGTAATATACTCGCTCCACCTTTTAGAATTAAACATAGGTGTAACACCACTCGAAACTAAGATATAAATATCAATTAGCTTTCATAACTAATTAGAGCATGTTGCGTTTGAAAATGAACCGATAATGAACTCCACTGGCCTCTTAACACAATTAGCTGACCCATCTACAACTCAAATTTACTTGTACACTTCGGGCTAGACTTTTCTCACTCTTTAAAACGTTATTTACCTTTAGAAGAAAGATACGTATGACATACCGCTATGTTCTTTACGTATTTGTCGATATATGTATGTATACTGTAGTGTATACATATGTATATTATTATACCAGTCGTTTTGAGAAATAGGATAAATAAAGCCCGGAAGAGGTAAGGGGTATGAAAATTCGCTAAGAAGTGGGGACGCGTATGAGTCTATGAACGGTGTACTCTACAATATTGGTGGGGACGTAGCTCCCTTCACCTCCTCCTCGCTTTAAATATCCTATGACTCAAAACGACCGGTATACGTGCATATGTATTCATGTATGCGCTAACACCTACAACTCATCTGTACCAGTTACTCCATTTATTCGAAGTCTATATGTATTCTAATTATAATGTTATTTATTGTAAACAGCAATGTTACATTTGATCACGTTAAGCCGTCATAGTCAATACTACTGTAATAAAATATACTCATTCATTATACCATACATGATAACTAAATTAATGCCTATACATGTACTATTGTGTAACTATAACCATGTTATTCACACTCAAGAATTTGCATACATCAATGTATGTAATAATCAAATATTTACAGAAATTCGTTGGTGTTTCGTACCTCTTATGTTAATAAAACATATTTTAAACATTTATTTGCAACAATACTATGCGATTCATAAACATATATAGATGTGATGTTGGTGATTACTTCAAGAGTAAAAAGTGGATAAGAAAACTCAGGTCGCGGTAACTTCACGTGTCAACCATCCTAGAGGTCAAAACCTTCTGACCAAGAGTGCAGAACTGCGGCGGTATATGTACGACTGCGCAGGAAAGCAAATCCGTGAGCTCTGGTTATTGAAGCGAAAAGAACAGATTTCCAAATCCTAAAGAATAACCGTCATGTTTCACTCTTTCGATCTCTTGTCTTACATTACGGAGAAAGTAGTTTAATTGTAAGAGACTTGCTTCCAACGGTGATCTGATCGAAACGATTTATTTATTACCTTACTCTTTAGTAAAATATTTCTTACTGATTCCGTCGTTATAATCCAGTAATTCGTTCAAAACAGTCCCCAAATCTAGCCAAGTCGTAAAATGTCTCCACCAACAAACCTCTGGAGTCGCCATAGTAGTAATACATCCCTTTTCCTCCTCCTTTTTGCACGTCTCCCTTGTTTAAAACCCATGATTGACATCCATAAAGCAGTACACTTTTGACATTTGTATTAGTTAATCTTAATTTAGTTCTTGTTGACGTGACTTTCGATGCCCACCGTTTCCTCACCATGTTGTACGGCGACTGTGCCTTGCTTATTCTGGTTTGTATATCTTTGTGACTGCTGCTTTCTCTTCCATGACGCTTCCCAAATATGTGAAATCGTTTACTTTTCCAATGTGGGTATCACTTATTGGTATATCGGTTTGGTTGTTGTTATTGATAGTAAGGATTTTAGTTTTGTCTGGGTTGATTGTTAAACCAGTTTCATTAGACTTTTCTGTCAGCGTATTTTTTTCTGCATGTGATTCAGCTTCTCCGTTGTTAGACATATGCCATCCGCAAATTCAAGATCGTCGAGATACTGTCTGAATCGCCATGTTAGTCTATTTTTGTTTTGCATGATATTATTCTTTGCCCAATCTATTGCTATTAGGCAGAGGATGGGGGACAGCACACAACCTTGTCTTACTCTGCATCTAATGTTGATCTTCTCTGATGTTCATTTATTCTCATTTTTGCTCCATAGCCTTGGTATAACAATTTAATCATACGTATTATTTTCTGGGGCACCTTCTATAATCTATAAACATGAGGTGTGTTTGTTTTTGCCATTCGTTGCATTTGCCTATTATTATTCGCAGGGTACATATCTGATCAATACATGAGCAACCAGTTCTGAAGCCAGCTTAGTTATTTCTAAGCATTCTATCGATTGCAATTCTTATCCTGTTTAATATAATATGGAGCCGCCATAGATTCTCCTTTTTGCCGCTCATTCCGCAATTGCTGCAAATAATAGCCTGGGGTTAGCTACCCGAACTAGATGTGTTAGTTATTCGTTCGTCAAACGGTCACTTAGAGTATTCTATGTACAGGATACCCATGCCTGGGGATCGATATCTTCACGCCAACTCATACCATCATCACCCAGTACAAGAACGTTTTCCCAACTCAGCAATGTTAACCAGGAATTAACGAACTGCTATTCTCCAGAATGGCGATAACTTCAGCAATATGCAAAAGGTACATTTATCCCCAAGGAAATCCCAAAAACTACCAATCAACAAACCTATATTGTTCTTCCCTACATTTACGGTGCTACAGGTCAAATTGGTAACTCTCTGTAAACAAAACGTTGGAGCCAGCTTCAAATCGTTAAACAAAATCGCTGACGTTCTTTTCTTACTCAAAGACACTCGCCATTCCCCTTCCCACAAACGTATGTACAAAATTCTGCCTGATTGCAGCTCGGTATACATAGGTAAAACTACACGCTCAACTCAAATCAGCTTTAAAGAACATCATCGGTACAGTAACATTAATCATCACACTCAGTACTCCCAGAACATTTTCTTCACTTGGGTCGTAAAATTCATGTGGATCAAACATTCGTTGTAAGCAAGCTCCTACACTACTTTCCCGGAAGGCAACGGAAGCGATCAAAATACAAAATCATCCCTTCAATCTAAATCGCGATGGTTACCTACTGTCTAGAATTTGAAAACTGTCGTATATATGTATATTCCTGCAAGATCGAATATTTTTCCATAACTTTATAGTAGAACAGATAAATTTTGAATTTAAAATTGCTTTATCTCCTAACTACCCATTGAGTGAAATGCACACGTAACGAAACAAATATTCTCTCAAATTTATTACCAATGGTCATATAAATTGTCAAGCAACACTTTTCTCTATTTATAGTAATTTTACGAGAGTTCTAATTAAAAGACTCAATACTAAACTCTACATAAAATTACTATTCACGTTATAATGACTGCGGTAATTTGAGGCTTCAGGTTATACGGTAGTGAAATTAACGAACATACTACAGTATTGCTGGTTATAAACAAGATAAGCGCGAATACGTGAAAAAATTTATTTAGGTTATATACGAATTGATTACAGATCGCTTGCTGGCGCCTGCACATTTACGAGAAACAATTAGTTATAGGTCGTTTAATTGCACCCACTCTACGTGTGTAGAAATTGTATTGCACTTTACAACTATGTACAAGGAAGAGCGTGTTAAACGAGATGGTGAGTGCCACTGTATTACTAACGAGTGTAATATGTAAGTACTATTTCTACTACTTGTGCGTCAAAGCAGTTTCTATTTCTTCGAGAACACAACGTATTACAAACATGTCTTTACCATACATACATATATATACAATTCTATAATTTCTTCATATGTATTATGATTACATTGTTACAGTGCCATGCAAGAGAGAACAATACACCAATGGTGTAGGCAACTCTTAATTCTCACAAATTTTGGAAGTAGTTTTATATTTGTTCTAGATTATTTTTGAAATCTGCAAAACAATATTAAAGCCTAAGAAATCGGCTGTGATTAACCTAATTTTTGTCGATGCTTTCCACTTTACTCGATAAATGAGAAAAGAAATACTTTCTAACGAAATGAGTAATGACGAGTGTTTTACATAACTTATAATAATTAGTTAAGCTTCACCTATCCGCAGTATGCGAATCGCCGTATTGACTGTATTGGCCGTATTGACTACAAATTAGAGTCCTCTAATTAAATAAGAAAATGTATGACAGGTTTTAAGTAATTAGCTTATACAATAAAATTGTAGAAGTCATATTCCGTGGGTATGTATTAAACCTAAGGTGTTATGTTAACAACCAAACATTTTGAACAAACTTTCTTTCATTAATCATCGTCTGTGCTTGGAGTCGTCTAATAAAACATCATCTGTATGTCAGTCGTATTGCAAATTAATAACAAAGAGTTCTACAATACTATACATTAATAAATATTCACTTCCTTACGTGTTAAACACAATGTATGTAAGTATGTTGTAGTCTCTTCATTTTATTTCGGTGTTTACTGAGTTTGACTTATAGAGTTTTAAGTTGGGCCTATATAATGAGGCTGAAAACGTAATGATACGGTGGTAAACGTAAAACTATGTCTCCTGCTTCTTTAGCTCTATCATCAACATTATGCCCTTCATATTCTTTCGAGTTCATCACTCCCAGTAATTGCTTTTTCGTATAATTATCTTCATCATATAAATCTTCTCAAAAATTTGTTAACTTTACTTTTTGGTATACTTGGTAACAATAAATTACAAAACCACTTTGCAAACATGTAATATCTTCATGGTAATCTAAACTTGAATATTTTATACTTGTAGTATGTATAATAGACACTGGCGAGTTCTTAACTGCCATGAAGTAATCATTACGAAATTTTGGGCAATATCGGAGTTTCCATAATTGTACGACGTTTTCTTAAAGTTCCAAACTTACATCCTGCTTTCTATAATTTCCGCCGCAAGGTTGTTTTAGAACAGTGAATATTAATAGAAAAATCACTAATTTTTTAATGTAAGCATTCCAGAGTACATACAACATTTTCTCTGCAGTTATAGTACATTTGCTCCTTGTTAGTATCGATGTCATAATCATTAACTCGTCTAGATATTCCTTTGTGCTTTTTTGCTTGCGAGGGTCTCCACCAACTTTAATTAACTTTTAGGTACACTCAAGTAAGTAGAGATTGGACAGTTTCTATATAACAATGTATTGAATGTGTCCAATCTCTACTTACCACGAAGGTACATATATTGTTCCAGTTGACATTTTTTCAATTGTCCAGTTCGTTGTTCTTGGTTTGCCCATCGTTATTTTCTTCCATCAGGATGTAATAGATATTACGAGTAATGTTTTGCATCTTTCCATAAATGTTTTCTCTGCTGCCTATCAATATCACCATTATTCGCATCGTTCTCACTGTCACTATCAGTAACATGTCGCCACATCGTTATGAACATAAAAAAATAGTAAAGGGTAACCTTCAACTATACCATAAATATTATAGAAGAAATAATAGTTCCACTGAGAATTATATATTATATACATATCTCACTAATTACTATAAATATGTATATTATATTAATTTTTCGTTAAGGGCATAAGTACATTTATTACCTCCTACCTATATTACATAATACATATTTCTATTAATAGTTTCTCAGTACTTAGACTGCACTGTAATACTATAATAACAACATTTGCATAATTATAAATAATAAAGATTTCTAAATTATTATAGTCTGTATTAAAAGCTCAGTATTTAGAGACATTTGCGCCCGAGACATTCATTTAACGACGTGGAAGGCAACAAATAAGTTGTCAGATTGTATAATACCACATACTCTCGATATTATATTGTAAAACCCGGTATTTCAATACTTAGCCTTAGTAGTTATGACAATTTTACTCACAAATAATGTGTTTATTTGGTACTAATTGATTAGAAATGTTGAAATATCGACATCTATTAACTGTCAATATTTTTTGTAAACGAAAACAGTCTCTGGTTTTGTATAATCATCATCATACAAGCGTTAAGATTTTAACGCCTTGGCTAGATAGCTGTCAAGTCTAATTGTTCTATTTTCGTCGGTAACTTACCAATCGACATTTGTAATTAATCTAAGCATTTTTCCACGAACGAAAGGTTTAATCCCTCCACACTTCAGGCATGGTAATTCTAGGTTTTAAAATTTTCGCTGTAATCGTTTCATAATCAAACATAAGTTAACATAATTATCAATATACACTTTTCCAACAATTCTATCAATTTTGTAAAATGTATCATAGACGACAAATGCCAGTTAGGTTAATGGCTCTTAAAAGTTTTGTGTGTAGGCAATGCGCCTTCATTTGTTTTGTATTTGGGTACAATTTGTATCTACCAAATAAGAAATTCAGTGATAAAGTTTAATCCGGTTAAATTTTATTCCTTGTAGATTGGAAATAACGTTTTAAGCGGTCGTTATTAGTTTAACTTTATGTAAATCGATACTATGCACCCGCAATCGAAACGTATTAGGAATAGAAATTGTCTTAGTGACACATATTACACCAAGTAATATTTTTATTGAAGGTAATCGGCAAATGGGCATCCCCTTTTATAACAATAATAATAATAATAAAGAATGTTTATTTCCAACCTACATAAAAAAACCATACAAAGGCAAACATACAAAACAAGCTTTTTATTTCCCAGGCAGCAATCTTCATTACAGGTTCTGCAATTTCTTTTCAAAAATCCATCTCTACATTTGTTGTCTTCTGAGCCTATTCTTTTAACTTTATAATTTCTACTAGTCGTATTTTATTTTTTTGGCGTTTGTAATTACTTTTTTTTGTAAATGTGCGCCTTGCTATATCTAAACAATATAGGTAAGAAATACTAATTACTCTTAATGTACGTCATTCCAGTAGCAACCTAAGGAAGTCATAGAACTGGTGAAAACCTGAAATCCTGAAATCCATTACCAATTTTAATGTTAAGATTGTATTCGAGAGCATTATTTTAGGGTCAAATACACAGATAAACTGGTGTCCAATGAATTGAAGCTAATATTTACCAGGAACGCTTTTCGTCTAAACATGTTATTACAGTAAAACCTGTGTTAACGGCCACCTGTATATAACGGCCACCTGTGAAACGGCCAGATTTAATATTGCAAAAATCTACAATACGAGTATTTCCATATATACAAATCTTGCAATAACGACCGCCTTTACAAAGCGACCACGGCCAGACGATCCCAATATTTTATGGCAAAAAGCAATAAAATTTACCTCCCAATAACGGTCGTCGTCCGCACCAAAAATTTTACAACTCACGTATTTATTGTTCAGTCTAAAGAAAGTGACAGAAGTTACTTGTAAGGGTTTATTGTTAGTTATAATGAAACACGATAGAATTATTTTACAACAGCAGCTGATTGTAGCAGTTTCCGAAAACGCCTGTTCATTCGATCAGTTTAAGTTTATCGTTGTGTTCGTGGTGTTTGAATATGTCGCTAAAAAGAAAACGTTCGTCACTGAAAAACAAAATTGATAAGTATTATCGAGGAGAGTGACAAGCATAATTTAAGTTCGCGGAAGTTAGGCAAAAAATTCAGATTTGGAAAAAGTCAAATTAACGATATCCTAAAAAACAAAAATGATATTAAAAGGATGTATGAAGAAGCTATTAATTTGAATCAGAAACGGAAATTCCCTAAAACGGGTGGAGTAGCAGTGAATCAAGTTGTGTATAAGTAAGTGGTTGTGCATGGCTAGAAATAAAAACATTCCCATATCTGGATTATTGATTAAACAAAAGGCGCTAGAGACGGCAAGAAATTTAAACATTGAGAATTTTGCTGCTTCAAATGGTTGGTTGGAATGTTTCTGTCGAAGACAAAATGTCACTTTTAAATCAATTTGTGGTGAGTCCGCTGATGTAAATTTGGAAGATGTAGAAGCATGGAAATCTAAATTACCATTAATTTTAAAAGATTATTCCCCGAAGGATATATTTAATGTTGATGAAATAGGTCTGTATTATCGCGCTATGCCAAATAAAACTTTTGCATTAAAATACGATAAATGCAATAGCAAAAAATTAGCAAAACAACGGTTAACTATTTTATTCTGCGCAAATATGGAATGCGACAAAGAAACCCCTTTAGTTATTGGAAAAAGTAAAAATCCTCGGTGTTTTAAGGAAAAGGATGTCGACAAATTATCTTTATACATAACAAAAAGGCTTGGATGACATCAGATCTTATGACAAAATGGCTGTATCAGTTTGATATGAAAATGAAAAAACAAAATCGAAAGGTGCTTCTATGTCTGGATAACGCAACTTCACATCCTAAAGTTTTGCTAGAAAACGTCAAATTGTTTTTTTTGCCTCAAAACACTACGTCGTATTGTCAGCCGTTAGATCAAGGCATAATTCACAATTTTAAGATTATATACCGCAGTTTGTTGATCAAAAGACTATTAACGTTCGTTGAGAGTGATTGTGTGTTTGAAGATTCAGAAATGAGCATAAATCTAACAAGTGCGCTAATATGGATTGCAGCCGCATGGAAACAGGTTTCTCGGTCTACCATTACAAACTGTTTTTCCAAAGCTGGATTCGCATCAGTAGTTCAATCTAATGAAGATTTTTGCGAGGAGGACGAAATACCCATTGCTAAGCTATTTCCAAAAGTTGGCAGTGCAATGGCAAGTTTACACGATTTTGCTTCCATTGACAATATGAACCTACAGAGAATCCTGATTTTAGTATAGCAGAAATTGTTGAAGAACTATGCAATAATGATGATGATTCCGATAACAACGAGATAGAAGAGTTTGAAGATCCAAATCAACTTTCTCAAATATGGGTGAAGTGTGCGAAAAATTAAGAGAAATATAGTTACTTCCTGTGTAACAATAATGGTGACATGGTATAGACATTTCAAAAATTTTACACAAATGTGAAAGTAAAATTTATAAATCTAATTGTTAGTAGTAAGAAGTGTAAGTTAAAAAATTGAAACAAACCGGGCGTGTAGCGCAGTGCCTAGCGCGCTCGCTTCATAGTCCGATGGTATCGGGTTCGAACCCCAGCATGTTCTTTCTGAATTTGGCTTTTTGTAGTTTCCCAAATTCCACGGCAAATACGGAAAGATAACATCTTACGTCGGTGTACGGCCGCAGGCGTAATAATAACACATGGCTAGCCGATGTCCCCTGTAATTGGCGCAAGCTGTTGGGGGATGCTAAGGCATCAATTATTATTATTATTATAAACTGCTAACCAAGGATGAAAAAACAAAAACAAATTGTTATAAAGAGATGGGGTGTTCAAACCGAGCAATAGCCATGAAATTGGGGCGATCCCGTCACCTTATCAATAATTTTATAAGTTTGGGTAATTCGTACGGAAAATATTGTCCTAAAGGAACTAATTAAAAACTTACGCGAAAACAGCACTTATCGATATTTCGGTTAGCCTATGTACAACAACTTTATCCGGTAGTAAACGCTTTAGATGGCAGAAAAAGGTCTCAAAAGCACCCTTAAAGAAGACTCACAAACAAGCAAGGCTGACATTTGCACAAAATCATATGAGCTGGATGAATGAATGGAAGAACGTGATATTCTCCGACAAGAAGAAATTTAATTTCGACAAACCTGATGGCTTTAAATACTATTGGCGCGATTTGCGTAAGAACACTGCTGAAGTTGCCATGAGTGGAAATGTTGGTGGCGGCAGTGCAATGGTTTGGGCGGCTTTTACCCATAACAATAAAACTCGTATATGTTCTATTTCGAGACTAATAAATTCTGAGTCTTATATAGAACTTCTAGAAACGGTTCTAATAGATTTTGGTGAACAACTGTCGTTGCAAGACTGGATATTTCAGCAAGACAACGCAGCTATCCATTCTTCCAGACGATCCAACGAGTGGTCTCAACAAAAAGAAATCAAAATAATGGAATGGCCTGCTCGCTTACCCGACTTGAACCCAATTGAAAATCTTTGGGAAATATTGGCTAGGGGTATATGCAAATAATCACCAATACGAAAACATTAAAGAACTGAAATCTGCAATAATGAGATGTTGGAATGAGATTCCTGCTTCAACATTGACGAAGTTAATGACAGTATGAAGAACCGGACTTTTTGAAATTGGTTTGAATAAAGTATCCAACAGTCATTACTAAGTTTGTCAAAAATTATAATGTTTTTATTTTGTTTAACTACATATTTTTCTGTAAGTGGATCTATAGAAGTTTCGCTGTTGTAACTTATTATTATAAATACTTTCTGCCAAAACTGTATATTTTTTCATTATTTTCACTTGTGTTAACCTTTCTTTGCAATGAAGCTTTATCTTTAATACATAGTTTGCCGGATATTTTAAGAAAAACATTATATTCTGTTCAATAGTTCATGTGGAACTTTAGAAATTTCGCTGAGTTGTACCATACGTGAGTGGCCTTGTGTACAAGTAAATTAAACTCACAATCAGTCGTGAAAACCAGCCTAGATGCACTAGGATGCTCGTAATATTACTTTAATGCGAATAATTTATTATATCTATTCTGTGACTAATAATTACAGTAGTTCTTGTATAAATATTTAATGTGTAGTTTTAATAACTTTCCACAATGCCGATAACACTTAATAATATTATAGACCCAGCCGTCACAACTGTTGCTAACTAATGAGGCAGCCCTTAAATTTTGATTCCCATTACAACGAATTATATTCATAATATACCAGAAAATATGGCTTTAGTGAGTTATGCATAGACATAAAATTAGCAGAAATAATTAACAACCAGCGTAATTTATCTATTTATAAGGCATTCACATTCTTACGTAATACATGTATAATTATGTATGTTTATTGTAACTATGGTATACTATTGTTTCACACGTTTATTACACAGCACGCAGTTTAGATAATCATGATATTGTTAGACTAATTGTTCTAACTATGTGTGCTGGCATCTCGTATTACTTCTTCCATGACAAATTATTGCGTTTTTAACATAACAAGCAAGATTAAAATCAAACGAATGACAAGCAAATACAATCGGCTATTACAGCTATTGTTTATTATAAGATAATAAATGGGGGAATAGATGTAATACATGTGGTATTATACATATATTATATAATAACAACATTTGTAGATATCAAAGATGTAACAATTTTTAAACGGTAATAAAATGCAGTGCATAGAGAAGTTTCCTTTCTAATTCTAAAATTTAACAAGATTGTAAATGACATTCTTATTTGTATATTCTGTTGTGTGGCAAATTTCGCTAGCTTTGTGCCGAGATGCTTGTTGTTAGTATATTTTTTTAATAAGATTTCGGATATCACAAGGACTGTTGAATGAATACCCGGACTAAAGGGTGAAAATGCAACTTTTTTAGGTTTTGACAATTAATTTTTTAATATAATCCTTTTTCAGCTCGACACATTTTTTCCCAGTAGCGCTGAAACTTTTTTAAGCCCTCCATATAGTACGACTTTTGTTGGCCTGCAAAATACTGCTCAGCGGCTGCAATGATTTCCTCGTTCGGCCGGTATTTTTTTCCGGCGAGCGATATTTTAAGGTTTGAGAACAAACAGATATCCAAGGGAGTCAAATCCGTAGAATACGGAGGATTGGGAAGCAATTTGTAGTGCAATTCGACCAATTTGACTGGGACAATTGCGCAGGTGTGAGCCGGTGCGTTATCGTGACGAAAGACCACGGTTTTCTTCGCCAAAATTTGTTCTTTCTTCAAATGGCGTTGAATCGGCCCCCTTAAACCGGCCTAGTATACAGAGCGTCTCATTTACTTTGTCCCCAGTGCACAGGTAGTCGTGTGGACGGGCGTGCGAATAACACTACTAACGCGCCAGCAAATCGTATGCTAAGGAGGACGAAGTAAAAAGCAGATTTGCAGCATGGTGCATTCTATACAAGATTATCTTTTGTATATTTTTGTCTTGTTTACTTCTGTATATTTTTGTCTTGTTTAGATAAATCGTCCTGCCTTGTTGCACAGTAGGTGAAAAATAACTGAATATCTTGTACCCATATTCAATAGACTCTGCTAGTTTACAGAAAAGAAATCCACTGTTTTCCAAGTTTAAACTTGAATGCTGTTGGTAAGGTTTCAAAATTTGAGTACCTTTAAACTATAGAGTTGTCTGGATAAATATGTGTTGGTAATTCGTATCGATTAATATGGTATTAAGCTAAAATATAGTTTTATCTAAACAAGACAAATATATGCAAAAGATAATCTTCTATAGAATTGATTACTTTTGCTGGAAAATAAATGGGACGCTCTGTACTCCTGTGATTGTTTTCCCTTCTCCAAATAGCTAACGTGAATCACACATAACGCCTTCCAAAAGACGGTGGCGATTCCCTTTTCAGCCAAAGGCAACGTCTTTAGTTTTTTTGAAGCACATTCACCGGTTAAAACCCATTTTTTGGACTGTTCTTTGCTCTCTGGTGTGTGCTAATAAATTTATGTCTCGTCCTCAGTCACGACACCACATAGAAACTTCTTCGAATTTCGATTGCATAGAGCAAGCACGGTATTTGAAGTTGTCATAGAGTTACGCTTATTTTCTGGTGTAAGCAAACGCAGCATCCATCGCGCGAACAGCTTTGTGATTTCGTAGTAGTAGTCTCATACAGAATATGGCTAACGTGTTCAGCTGAGATGATGAGCGAACTTTCGGCGGTCCGCCAATATGAGATCATGGATTTTATCCACTGCTTCCTCTAAGGTAGCAGTTTTTGGACCACTTGGACGCGGTTCATGACGTAGAGCAAAACTCTGTGAGCCAGTGGTGGACGGTTGTACGAGAAGATCAATGTGGATCCATAAACACCATCGAGAATGGGCTCGATTTCCTCGCAGCTTTTGCCACTCAATAATAAGAATCGGGTCACTGAACAATACTGCTCTTTTTCCATGGTCGCAAAAAACACTAACACGATGTTTTAAAATGGTGATCAAAACAAAACTAAATGTCAGATTGACACCAAGTTTTGAGAGTCGCGCCACCTATTTTCCGCCTATCCTCTTTTATTACATAAAAGTCCTACTTGGACACAACCAGGAGATTATCAAATTGTCGAAATTATCGCAAAACAATACGCAGCGACATTGAAATATCAAATGCTTCATACTGCTTTATACGTCTTCACGAGGTTCGTCAAGTTCGATCTTTTTAGTCCTGTAAATAAATGTTTGTCTTCGATATTTGTCAGCACAGATAGCTGCAATTTTGAAGGTAAACGACATCTTATTCCCATTTTTTCGTAAACTGTTTATTTTGGATTTTACAGTCTCTTTAACATTTCTTCATTAGCGTCTTCTCATGAAAAACACATTTGGCAACACTGTACGACAATGTGTCATTTGTAATTTCCGTTTATCAATATTGTGCGTACTATTACGATAATGTGCAAATACAGGATTCCCAATAAATATGTTACCTTCTGAACTCTGTTACCGACTGAAGAATCGTAAAGCGCACACTTTAGCATATGGATTTTTCGATTCAAAATGGAACGAAATATGTCGCTCCTATTCGCTTTTGCGACAATTTATACAAACTGTGTCGAGCCATACTTATGTTAAAATACAATACCATTTATTCTTACAATATTTATGCTTGTAAGTAAACTCACCCTAAAATATTGACTCAACTTCATATCATTCCATCACAAATCTTGCTTTAACAATCATCAAATTCAATTCTCATACAAAGACGAAAACAAACTTCAGTTTTAGTTATTTATACAAGAAAATTGATACATTCACTCCAAAACCTATTTAAACTTAAACATTAATTTATAACAGAAGATATTTACAGTCTTTCTAATTGGATGTAAGACGTTTATATGCAAATTTGACAATGTTAAGATGCTTTAAAATACAATGGTTATAAATTATATTGTTGAAAACATAGTTTACGTTACAATATCATTGTATGTATTATTACTAAACGCTTGAAATTATTGTATAAAAGAATTTATTATCTCTGCTAACTTACGAGAAACGAGCAAATAGCAACATTACAATCCCATAGTTATGGAGATATCCTGTCATTCTTAATGTTTATTACCGCATTCCTTTGACTAACTCAAAGGTAGAACTTATGAAGTTTATTAATAATTTTTATTGGTTATTCATACTACGAATCGAAGATGCGATGTTTATCACGGGCTGTTAACCGTAATGATCGGACAGATAACCTAATACAGGGAAACAATATTTCACGGTTGGTTGTATACAAGAGCAGGTAGAATCGAATCAGTTAGACGTATCTGTCCACTGATGCTATTTTTATACATTCGAGACAAACGTCCTGTTACGTACCGGCCTAGTCGATATCGTATATCACACAAGGTGACAAATTAGAAAAGAAGAAGAAAAGATGCCACTGAGATGCGGTTTTTTTATCTACCAATCTTTCGTGCCGATAAAACTACTATATTGATTTCTCTTCAGATTATAAATACCGTTGTGACAATATTGTGTTTTTGCAGTTTTAATTGAGTACGACGTTAATTAAGCGAGAAAATTTATATACATACATATTTTTAGTAGACTATAAGAACTGCCAATTATGTAAATACTTTATAGGAAATATGCGTTTCAAACACCTATAAAATACAATATGTCAATTTTAGAGATTCGATGTTCTATTTTTGTTGCAGACCAAATATCTTCCAAAATTGCAACGAACTAATTGGAATTTGAAAAATGTAGGTATATTTTCAAGTTCAAGGATGTCTGATGGACTTTTTAGCAATACGATGTTAGTCTATTTTTTACAAAACTGGATTTTTTAGTCGATTCGGCGCAAAGGCAATTTTCTAAATTCAACTTTTACTTAGTTAATGCTACCATAATATTTTACGTGCTATATATTATTTTGAAACAGATTTATTTAGTCATTATTAAATGTTATTTTGGCAATAGATATAATTATATGCCAGTCAAACAGAATAAACTATTTTTTTTTAAATTGTGTCTACGTGGCTGTATACATATACATGGGCTGAAAAGTTTCGGGATTTTTAATAAAAACAAGCGTTTGTTGGGCAAAATTATATTCATTCTACAATATAGTTGCGTTCGAGGGCGATACACTTGATTTAGCGATCCGCCAACATTTCAATACCCTTTCGGTAGTACGAAAGTTCCAAGCCTTAGAAATACGGCTCGGTCTCCATGACGACTTCCTCATTCGAACTAAATCTCTTCCCCTGGAGTCAGCTCTTGACGTTAGGAAAGAGATAATAGCCGCTAGGTGCCAAATGTGGAGAATACCGAGGGTGAGTAACTAATTCGAATCGTAATTCATCCAACTTGGCCATCGCTTTCAAGCATTTGTGAGACGGCGCGTTATCGTGATGGTACAGAACTGTTTTCTTCTCCATATGACGCCGTTTCTTCTTTATTTCATCGTTCAGTTTGTCCAATAACGCTGTGTAATACCCTCCTGTAAACGATTCGATGCAATTGCTTTACGATTTCGGCATTCGTCGCCTCTTTTGGCCTTCCACAACGCGGTGCATCTTCGGTGCTTGGACGATCCGTTTTGAATTGACGAAACCACCGATAAACTGTTGTTATCGAAGGACCAGATGTGGGATAACATTTCTGCAACCAGTGTAACGATTGTTGAGACGTTTTTCCGTCAAAGGACTATGTTTTAACAAGATGCGATATTCTTCTTTTTCCATTTCTTTTACGAAAGCAGCGTCACTAAGGCGAATGTAACTTGTAACCAAATAAACGAAATGTCGTGAAACTTCATACACCACCTAGCTACAGATGTGCCTTTCGAAATGAGTCATGTTCATTTGGTAGTATCACCACCCATCGAAAAATCCGGGGACTTTTCAGCCCATGTATTATGACTGAAAGAGCACATATGAGACTAAAAGTTATTTCAGCGCTACAAATTACTAAAAATGCAAAATGGAAAATAAGATGATAAGAATGATGTAAAAAGCCGAAATGTATGTTTTCTATACAGTTTTT
>SMLS01032296.1:0-25014 GCA_004785975.1 Popillia japonica | reverse complement strand
AACCCGTTGGCTGGGGGAGACATTACTTTAGAAAGAGAGTGTACCTACATACATATTAATTGCTTCAATCACCTGAGTTTGCGTTCAGCTTACATTATCTAGAGGTCAAAGGCACTTATAACAAGTGAAAGATAATTTATTCCTTGTATAGTTTATGTTTAAGTTCTAAGATATCCTGCTTTTTCTAAAAAAAAATATGTGGGAGGGTTATAGTTTCTGGAAATTTTTTTGTTCTAAATAATGTGTAGATTATAAAAGAAGCATTTTGAGAAAACAATAAGATATTGTAATAAATACAATGAGTATTCAAGATAACTTAGAATTTAGTGAAAACGATTTTCTCAATAAACTTAAGGTTGTATATACATAGGTACCTACATTCCATTAACATAGTCCATCTGGCGACTCTGTTTTATTTTGTAATTAACATTACTCCCAGGGGGTATTTGATGAAAACATTAACCGACATTAATATCGTAAGCATGAAATGTATTTACTCAATTAACGCACCAATTTAAAAGAATTCTACGCTATATTAATTCCATGGAAATTTCTTTATATTTTTAAATTAACTTCGTATACCATCTGTCTTCAGACAATGTATATACACAATTACGAATTTATTTCCTTTCATTTAATAATTTCTGCGTGAACTATGAGCCTATAATCGAGCTTTAATAGATAATGGTAAAATAGAAAATCTTCCTTGGCTATCGTATATGAATATGCAATCACAGATATAAATACAGATAATAAACGACACTACCTGTATTTTCTAATAAACATAAAAATTATACAATTTATTAGCGTAAACGGTAATTAAATTGCTGAAATACATGCATACGCAGCGCTATAAAATTCATGGTATGGTTGTGTTCACATTTAACGCAATGCATGTTTATCAAATTGGAACGGTAATCGGTAATAAAGTTATTAAACTGTATATAGATAGCGTTGTTAATGTCAATGTCGAGGTTACATTTTATGTGGGCGTAAAAGTAAAAGTACCAGGTGAGATTTATACTTAATACAGACAACGTTATATGTAATACAGATTTCTTCATTTCAGTGGGTTTTTACGATACCAAATTTAATAGTATACTTACTTTGGATAGTTCTAATGACAATATTTTGATCAGATTTTGATCAGGGACAGATGTATCCGATTGGTATTTACGCTATAAGTACACAGCGACTATATTATGAACAAGATTCAACTAACGTTATCAATAAACGAGAAAATTGTGTAATTTCCAAATAAGAAATAAAAAAAACGAAGTGTTACACGCCGACCATTATTTATATAGAATTAGTTCTATCTTACTGGGATGTGGACGTTAACGGCAGATAAAGAGTTTAAAGAGCAGCAAGAGAATCAGTGTCATGTGTGCAACGAGTTAGTAGAAAGTGCAGGTAGAGGTGAAATCGAGGACTGCAATTCTTGAACGGCTTGGAGTAAATAGATAAAGTAATAAAATAAAGAAAGCGCATGGCATGAGTAAAGGAAGGAAAAGACGAAGACGGTGAGATAGAAATATGTAAAAGTTGGAGGTATAATAATACTGATTAGAGTTACTTATGTCGAGTAAATCAGTTTAAGCAACCTGCACAACTTTTAAAACTCTTATACCTACATACTTAAGGACAGTAGAGTCCCGATTATCCGAAGTAATGTGGACCGGCCCTTTTTCGGATAACCGAATTTTTCGGATAACCGAATACCTTTTGTAAGCAGAAAAAGAGTGCCTTTTCTATAAAAATGTGTATATATGAACAAAATTTAAAGTAAAAATAACTATAGAAACACTTTATATTAAATTTAAATACTTAAGGTTTTTTAAAACGCATCCATACAGTAAAAATAACTATACCCATAAATACCACATACAAGACAAATATAACACACATATTTGTAAACAAAACAAACGTGGTTATGTTCATGATGCGTGCGCGTAACATTTCGGATAAGCGAGTGTATAGAATATATTCATTTCGGATAACACGGAGAATTCAAAAAATGATTTCATTTCGGATAAAGCGGATTTCAGATAAACGAGATTCGGATAATCGGGCTCCTACTGTATTAGATACGTACTTTTCAAAATTCTTTAATCTATTGTCTTTTCATTGCAAAGCACATACTTCTAGTCCTTAAAGATTTAGGACCAATTGCATCTTATGGAAATAAATTGTAGAAATTTGCTTTGATTTGCATTTAAAACCTTTAAAACGAAGTTACTTTTACACTTGCAGAAAACATTGTTCAATATACTTTACAATACTTTTATAAATTCCAGCACACTCATGAACCTACTTACCGTTTAAAAAACAAATAAACTCATTTCCGTCACTGGCACGCAGCGTACTATATGGGAAATCCCGAGATATCAAAGTTTTGCAGAATTGAATTCGCTCAAACCGT
This sequence comes from Popillia japonica, assembly GCA_004785975.1. Lineage (NCBI taxonomy): Eukaryota > Metazoa > Arthropoda > Insecta > Coleoptera > Scarabaeidae > Popillia > Popillia japonica. The sequence continues at coordinate 22,592 of SMLS01032296.1, read as the reverse complement.
TTTGGCAAGCAGAAAATACTGTAATGGAAAATAAATACATATCTCAACACTACTCATGCTGTCTTATAAAGTACCTACAACTTGTATTTATAATTGCTGAGCATACTAAAGGTGCAACAAAAATCTGCCTCTATATTTCGTCAGTACGAAAAGATATGTCACAAAACAACTCCGTTTACTGTCGAGAATATTTTCCTATCCTATAGAAAAATCGTTTGACAAACAGAACGATAATAGGTATTCTTAGCAATTCTGAGTCATATCAATAAGCACTTGAACTCGTTCGTTGGATTGTTGTGGTGCTTATGTACTTCCAAGCTCTATATTTGTGGAAAAAAGTCAAAATTTCTGCAAAAGTGTATTATTGTGACTTATTGGAGAAGATTGTAACGTCTTTCAATAAATCACGAGTTACATATAAGGTGTGGATCCTTCACGTATACTTGGCCTCAGCCCAAAAGGCAAAAAGGACTGAAGTGTGGTTGTGTGACCGGTTTAGAAGACATGGTTGACACTATTTCGTCACCTAACTACTAAAGTGCGCATTCATTCATATAGTGGACAATTTCCTCGTACATGGTCATGAGTATCAAGTACACGCGGTTATTAAACCTAAGTAATTTAAGTACAATACAAAATGCCTTAGTGTGTTCCGGGTAGAATAGGAGTTAGACAGATAGATACTTGATTACAGTTGGCCATGCTCCTTCCTTTAACTGATACCCATGCGTCTATTGTGGATCTCCATTATCTAGATAATTCGGTCCATTTTTGATGAGAGTCCAGCTCTGATGGGGTTCTCATGCAGCTAGCCGTGTCTGGGTAGGGTTCGCTGATACATTCTAGTCTGAGTCTGGTTACTCCCTCGAATTCAAATGGAATGTGTATCGAGGTCTCTTCTTCCGTCTGGCAGAAGCTGCACGTAGCATTTTAGCATAGAAGGAGTTACATAGCGTCTAAGAAATAATGCGCCAACAGGACCATTGAAATATTGAGTGAACAACAGTTAAACAAACAATAAATTGAGAATATATTTTGGAACTAATTGTGCTTCAACAAAAATCCAATAAGAAAGAAAGCGACAAACGTAGCCGTTATGACCAATTGTTTCAGATACCAACTCTACGCAGAAAAAAGTTTGCGGAATGATCCAGAATTAGTGGTTGTAGTTTCAATTAAACTTTGAAAAAGTATGAAATCATTTCTCACAAATTCCCCTGGTTCAAGAGTTAATGAAGATAAAAACTTGCTTTTATGAATAGCACTCCTAATCGCTATGTATAGTTATCGATCGATCAGACTCCAACTAAAAATGTTTCATAAAGCACACATTAAAAACCCTCACAATTTACATACTTGAAGCTGGAATATTTGATATCGTATTGTCGGCTCATGGTTTCTATGTGGTAATTTAAAAACATAGATGTGCCTGAAATTTCTTAACAAGATACATAATACGTAGAATTCTGTATGGCCTGGAAGGTTAGGTATGTAGTATTCCTATAGAACGTAGCTCCTCCACATTTTTCTGTACCACTACAAGTAGATGTTAGTTATTAACAATGACGTACTAACATTATTTTATCCAAATCACACCCTTGGAGAGGCCATAGATTGTTGGGTATGTGGGCGAATACATGAAAATGTTGCTCAAGTGCCTGGAGTGAACTAAAGTGTAACGTGATGATTCCGGCATTAGGAACTGTTACAAGAAGAAGATAGCACGATCGACCAGCATACTTGGTTGGTACCTCCTTCTACATAGAAATTGAACTTTAAGTGCATCCGAATTAATGAAAATCAGTTTGCTGTTGCTCTTAGAGGATTAATCTCACCAAAACAATAATAATTTGTTTTGATGACGCAACTTGCTGCGCTTCTAAGCGTGTGTTCCATTTACAGTGGATCATCATAGACCCAGTTTGTTTAAGAAGAGTCAAGATTCAATATACACCAAAATAATAGACGTGTGTTTAGCTATTTGTCTCGCTAAAATAATGCTGCAATGATGGCTCTGGCTGAAATACATAAGTATCGGAGGCCATTCCTAACTGTATTTTATTCAGAAGAGTTCATTTATTGGTTAAAGTATTAGATGAGATGGTATTTCGATGACATATTCAGATCACCAATATGCAGGTGTTTGCCAAACCACTTGTTTATATGGACGGTAACGTTCATCAATATTGAACAGACATTGCTAACAATTGCTTTAAGGCAGTAAGATCAATTAAATCGGATCGTTTAACTATTGTTATCATTAAACTTCTATTTATTTTAATATGTGCAAAATAATAAATATGCACTAAAAAGTCAGTTGACTGGTGTAGTTAAAGAAATATAATCCGGAAACATCTTTTCATTCTAAAATATCTTCGTACAGAGTTTTCTCGTAACACCCAAATCGAATGCCAACTGTTTCCATATTTACTTGCATGTTAATCTAACTACATACAAGATGCATATATGTATGTATATATTCGCACAAAAGTAATGAGGATGCAAAATTATCGACTATACGTGCAGAGGATAATACCGAAAGTTGGTTTTACTTTTTGTAGGTTAATATATTCAGTTATCGGAAAGTGTTAATAAACTTGCTACAATGTAGTTTAGCACTTTTGATTTTCGTACAAAACAAGTTCTTTCTCTATTAATTAGAGCTTAACTTAGGATTACCTTAATTTAAAAACTTTCCTTTACACAAAAATCTGTAACTATTTACTTAAATAATAGATTGCCTCTAAATCTGCCTTGAGAGCATTTGAAGTTACAGTATATTTAACATGTTTTTAAATGGTTCTCAAGACTTTCGATTAATAAGCGATGTATGTAGTAATAAATACTTCAACATCCATTATGAATACAAGGCCTGCTAGGCGTTCAATTATGTTTACCTAAGTGAATAGTTGAAGATGCTCCGTTATGTTTAACACAATTTTATTTAGAATCGTGTGAATTGGATATTTTATCACTTTTACTAAACCCATGTATTGGTTGTAGGTATATGAGAAGTCAGGCATCTAACGATTATCTATACCCACCATTAATGATAGAATACATATACATACATATATCATTAGTTTGTTACATTGAATGAAAGTGAAAATAGAAATGCTTCCTTACAATTTTTACTCCTTCCATAAATGGAATCATTTTTCTTCGCACCGTTAGAAGATTTAGTAGAAAATTTTATAGGTTGCCTATATCTACGGTTTTAATTTAGAAAGTGTAGTTTGTTACTCTTAAATCTCTGTTTTTATTGACTTTAATTAGAAAATTATATTGTAATCATAGATGGGCTTGGTTTTTACGAATTTCATTTCAATGCTTATTTTCAAAATTAATTTATTTGGTAAGCATCTATTCCTATTAGGAATAAGATTTGTCCTTCATATTTCTAAATAATACTAATAAAATGCTATTTACAGATTTTGAAAAATGTAAAAATTCTCATAAAAATTCAAAATAAACTTCTAGTATGTCTAGTTTGAAATATTTGGGTTTACACATGAGAAATAGCTTCACTTCTAAAAAATGTAGTGGAAAGAAGACTTTCGTTTTAGAACAGAAAACGATGTTAGTTAATATTGAAGTGTTTTCCAAAAAATCTATGACAGATGAGAAGGAATCTCTAACTACTTACTAAAGTATTTCTTCTGGTAGCTGGAACAAAAAAGAGCAGACGAAATCATTCGACAGTATCTCCAAAATAGCATTACTTTATATGTTTGGCGTGGTTTGCTGGTTCACATATTATTGGTCCTAACTTTTATCACGGTACCTTGACTAAGGAATTAACCTCTTTAGAACTTATCTGCGGTATTTTGTGGAAAATTAGCAATGGTAACGAAATGTGGTTGAACTGCAAAAAAAGAATAGCTTTCCTAGCAGAACTGTCGTCACATTGATAGGAAGTGTTAGCATGCATCCAGAATGTCACGGTAACTCGACGTGTAAACCACGCTAAAAGCGAAAACCTTCTGGTAGATGAGGGATGCCAGAAGGTCACGGTAACTCGAAGTGTCAACCATCCTAGAGGCGAAAACCTTCTGACCATGTCATATTTTGGAATACTATTGGGAGCAACAGAGAAATTTAAAGCTTTGAATTAAACTAACGTTTCTGCCTTGGAAAGAAGATAGGTTTTTGACTATTTTTGATGATGGAAGGTTCTTAGTTGTTTTGTTTGGGGCAAGCAATTGGAATTTGTTAATATGATTCTCCTGAACACGATCTGAGGTTCCTTGAGTTTGGATGAAAGGAATGCGATCTAATTGAAGAGAGCAAAGAGTATCTTGGAAATGAAGTCTAGTTTATGTCGGAGGATTTGATTCGTTCACGGTTAGACTGGCTCGTCGTAGGATATTCTGAGATTAAGAAGTGGTGATGTGATGACATAGTTTGGGAAATTTGGGAATAACTTGATGGTCGCGACAACGGGACAAGAAATTTAGGGTGCACAGAAGTATAGATAGTTTCTACATTCATGCCGTCACAGATCATATCGGCAATATTCTCAGAAAAAAAAAGATTGAAACTTTTAGCAAGTGATTGAATAAAATTTTATAACTAATTAATAAAGCTTATTGATTCCAGCTGCGATGTTTTATAAAACTACACTTTGAAAGATTATGATATTTTGTAAATTTTTGAAAAGGGTGTTTTAGAAAAATATTTTGAGAAAATCGCGTTTCTGTTAATTACTAAAGAATGTTTTGAAGAAGAAAAAACCAAATAGTAGAGATGATTGTTCTGATTAAACGTTACGCTCTCAACGATATCAACATGTCGTTGATTTAAAATTGGAAATAACAAAAAGTTTTGAGCAAAATGAATTTTAAAGTGCTTCAATACTGGTCACAAGTATATTTGTTTTTCAATATCGAAGGCAACCTTCTTTGTTCTAGAAAATAATTATAACTCCCGTTAGTAAAGTGAAGCACCGCAAGAACGACAATCCAATAATATCAGAATCAAAATGAAGCAATTTGTCCAATTTGAGTTAATTCTCTATAAATGTTTTTGGCCAAATCCTATTTTAGCTGACAACGAAGGCGCGGTATCCAGTAAGAATTGCGTAAACAAAATTCAGATTAAATTCGAAGCAAAAACCTATGAAAGGTACTGTATTTTGATTTTACTTAAAATTATTTCATAAAACAAACAATTAACTTTACAATTTTAGTTTCTTTTAACATTTTACATGTGTTTATTTTTACATTATGTTTACTCGTATGATATTGCAGTAATAATAATATACATACATACATATACTTAAATGCTTTCATTGTTGACAACTTCTTTGAACCTAGGTGTGTTGAGGGTTTTGTAATATAAGTACTTTGAAAAAACATAGAAAGTTTTGCGTTATATAAGAAATTATAGAAAGTAGCATAACGCCCATTTCTAATTACATTTAATAAATTACAAACAAAGGAAAATGAATTGTTTAATGTAAATGTTATACACTTAAGTTAAATAAATTCACAAACAATTACCATTATTAAAGTACATAGTGGTATTTCAAGGATTGTACTTGTTTATCTTGTCCTTTCAATTATTGTCAGCGCTCTTTAACATTATTGCCTCACCTAAGACTAACAGTTGCGCCTAACCACCTCCTCTCTTCTAATTATGGTAATGATAGCAATGTGTATGGGAGAGGTAAAAATGGAATTCCTTTAAAAATGCACGCACATGTTCAAACGCTTACTTGCACGTGATAGAATAGTTTGTAAATACATACAACGAACGATATTATATAGAAATGAATTGCATATATTGTACCTATCTCTACTTGCACATCGTGAAACGCACATGTTAAGTCGCAACGTTTTCTATTTTCCGCGGGCAGTAAAATGCGGTCTTGTAACAGTTGCTGATCTCTTTCTGAATATGTAACAGTTAAGTTGTCGGCGACCTTGCATAATGCTCATATATGGTACACGATGTGCCAGCAAAAGTCTCTCGATATGGGGTATTATTGCTTTCCCAAGAATATAATAATTTAATAGTTAAGTTATAAATGGTGATGGAAGGTAATGTACTGACTTGTTGAAGTTATATATCACTGAAAAGGTTAGATTTGACTAAAGTTTCCGCATGTATACAGCTGTGATTGTTCAAATAACATGTTAGAAACGCTATTGTTAGTTTCAGTCTGTTATCCTATATTGGTTTGAAAAGAAACACGTTCTAAAGAGACTTACCTCATGTTCAAAAATGTTGTTAGAATTAGTCTTCTCTAAATCTCTCGATAATCCAGTTGCTGATAGCACCATTACTAGTTGTGAAACCGCTAAACTGATCAAACTCAATGCCAAGAATACGGTATGAGCGATATGTTGAGCAGTCCTTTTCAATGGGCAACAATCTCGGGCTGCTGTTAAAACTCCTGTCGTTCCGGTGGCTACTGCTAAGCAACCGCCCCACAAACCTCCACCTAACTGTAACAAAAAAAGTAAATTAAGTAGGATTTCAAAAGAAGCTAGTTTTATTACGTTTATGGATTAATCTCTTTTTTCATATATTTTAGACATTCTGTTAGGTTACATTACATGACTAGAGACAAAAAGCCACGTCGCAGGAGAACAAACAAGTAGATATATTGTTGAGTGATAAAAAATTGTTTGTAAAGGAATCTAATTGTTCTCTTTTTTACATAAGGATTGTAGTCTCTCTGAGTTTCTTGAATGGATCAAGTAAGCCGCAAAATTGGCAAAATCTGATAGATTTTAATTCTCACAAATAGGTTAGCTTTACCCATAACAATTTATAATAATTAATCAATAATTAAATATTAATCAGTAGCTTAAGGAGCTTTACTAAAGTATTGTAATACCGTTCAAATCTAATTCTACTAGTTTTCGAAATTTTGACAGACAAAATTTTGAAAGGTTGAGTAGGTACCTTAAATTATCAAACGGGAAACTAAATTCCCACAGCTATTGTATCAATAGGTGTATCATAGGTTTTTGTTGATATCACAATACATTTTCTAAGGCTGGTATGCACGCCCCTTTACCCCTTTTTCAGCTATGTTGGGCTCCCTGAAGCCCTGAAGGAGTCGTCGCTGGAGTGGTGACATGTCTTGACTGAGGCTCAGTCGTCTGCCTCGAGGTTACGTCGTGTCCTAACACGAGGAAGAGGTCTGTCATGATTTAGCTCCTCAAGGTGCCGGATGATAGGATTCTTCGACCGTGCAACCCTCTCTAAAGTTCCACTGGCCAGCACTGTAGCGTCCTCTGTCAGCGTGGGTATATTCAAGTCCTGGTCTATTTGGACGTTGCTAACAAATCATGGTGCTGCGATAATCATTCACAGCACCCTGTTCGGTAGGATGTTGTGTCGAGTAGCACAGACACTGGTCCAGGTCAGGGCGCCATATGTGCGAATCGTTCGGAGACATGATGTAAAGAGTAATATTTTCATGTTCAAGTTAAGTGAAGTTTTCCAGCACAATAGGGCAGCTAAAGCGGCACTTGCTCGCAGAAATTTTGTAATAATTAGGTTAAAATCTTCCTTAAACGTCAGTCTTGGATCAAGTATCATACCGATGTATTTTGCTTTCTTTTGCAACACAAATTTTTCCTTCCGAACCAAGATGATTGTTAGCGACGGGTTTCGCTTTCGCGAGAAGCGGATAGCCTAGCATTTGGTTGCATTAATGCTTAGTCACCATCTGGTGATCTATCCACATATGCCGTTGAGGGATCGCTGCAGACGCCTCCATGTTAGTCCATCCTTGCTAGATGAGATGTAAATGCCGGTGTTGTCCGTAGAAATCGCCAAGCGAGTGTTTGGGGAGCGTGGGATGTCGCTGGTGTATTATTACATATACAACACATTATTACAATGGTCATGCAATTTGTATTCCATAACTGTGCTAATCGTTGACTGATTTTGTCTTCTACCCAAAACCCCGTAATTGTGTTCTTTCAAATCTTTTCTATTTTGTTCAGGTACACTCTTCTGTAACTGTGTTTCCACAATTTTATTAGTCTGGTTATTTCTGTAATGAATTTCTTTCAAAAGTATAAGTTATCTGGAATATTTCTGTATAGCACTAGAAACATAATATGTGTACGTCATATTTTCTTCAGTTAATCATCATTCTACAGATTTACTTTATTTTGCACCTTGGCCTCTTGCTTTTTATTAAAAAATGCATTTATGGATTCTTTTATCTACCTCTACGTCTATTTTTATGTAATTCTCAGATACTTTCAGGGCCATTTATTTAAAATATTTTACAATTGAAATCTGAAGTCCACAGCTCTGGAGTTACATCTGCCATTTAATGCACGTATCATGCGCTCAAAGTCAGGATCAACTTCTCACTTCAGAACTTTTGATACATATACTTACCCTACTTACAAATGATAAATGGAGAAATGAAGTCATCTCTATTTTTTCAGATCTGAAAATTCTTGTAGGTACAATTACGCTGCTTAAGATATTCTATGTCAAAAGGTGCAACAATCGATTTTGATGGTATTTTGATATGTTTATAAAGATTTTCTACGAGTAATTTCATGTCAAAAATATGAAAAACCTTTAATAGTGCTGGCCCCGTCCTAAAAAGAGAGTTATTGTTGACTTGACAATGTTCTGGATTCTTCGATTTTTATTCTGTGGCGCTGCAGGAAGGATGAAGAGGAGACAATATGAACGTTGTATGATTTTTTTGTCCAGTAATTGCATGGCGAAACTATAGTTGGTTCAGTAAGCAACTCGAATTGCATGCTGAATGAATTCTAAAATAAGTGACTTGAAATCTTGAGGTACCACATTGTTAAACCTAGTGATGATGACGATAAAGACCAAAATTGTTCAATGTTTGGAATGCAGTAGAGAACATGGTTACAACGTCATATGCATTTGATTTTTTTATGTAAAATCGAGCAGAGACTGACTCAATTTTCTTAGATTCCTATAGTAATGACTACGCTGATACTTTCCTGATTTGTTAACAACTGATTAAACCATGTTAAAACGGCCCTGTTTTAGAATGATTATATATTCAACAACATCCAAAGGAGGATATACATATATTGAGCCTTAGTCAGAGAGTTACGCAAACTAGTATTTGTCTTCGTCGATTGTGATATTTCTATAGTGCCAGTTATATCTTAGATGTTAGAGAGAGCCAATTTAGCTAGCACATGTCAGTGGTCTTTCACTAGTGTTTAACGGCATTTTTAGTGGCACTGACATCGAATATGACTTTGTAAACGCTTACCGCAATTTGCTGGTTCTTTGTGATTTATATTGATGTGTGAAATAGAAGACATTCGTTTGAGTATAATACCAAATTATAAAAGATTATAATGGAGTTACAAAACTTTACTGGGGTTGTCCCTAGTGACGACATTAATTTGGCTCTAAATATTATCTTAGTACAACGCCCAAAATGGGCACATGGTGATAATCATCTTTATATCAGTTCATAAATCAAATAATATGACCACAAACATATGGCCTCCATAGGTGTTTAAATCATTTCAATAGAAGAATGAGCAGCTTTATACCTAAAATATTTTGGTACTCTGCCCAGTTTGCGAAATATTATTTAGGAAAGAGAGTTGTGTAATATGACATGATCTCGCTTCAGTTCACATTTTAATAGTAATCAATATTACCGCTAAAGTAGAGTTGTGCCGAGTGAAATTAGAACGAAACCAATTTCTTAAAATAATTTGCATATTATTAGTATCTATGCGGTTTCTGAAACCATTAAAGGAATAAACAAATTCAATAAAAATGTTATTTATCAACTTTGTATCTAATAACTTATATATGCAGAAAATTACCAATAGAAAATTAAAAAGTACCCGTAATACTAATAAAGAATAATTTCAAAGTCATTAATGCGATAATGTTGTTCTCGAAAACAAATAGACCAATAAAACATGCAGAAAGGAAAATTAATCTCTCTTTCATAATGAAAATGTAGAATCAAATTTAGTACCTACTCGGCAAAAACTATACCATGAACATATACTTATGTATGTACATAGTGAAAGCAATACTATCAAACATAAAATTAGTGTTATGCATCATAATGCGGATACAAATTTGACTTATGTATTATAATACCGCATTTTAAAGGAATTCTAAAACTAATGTCAATTAAATTTATCTCGTCATACTGTTGTAATTACGGGACACATCTGTGATGGCTTCTTCTAATTGCGAACTATTACAATGCTCAGATACGGCCTGAATATCATGTAGTACTGCTAATAAGCTGAACGTAAGTGTATGGTCTCAAGTTGAATATAGCTGAAATTAAAAAACGGTAATAAAAAAGTAGTACGGTACATACCGTAATTACATTAATAAAAATGAAAGGAGTTTTGTTTTGAAGGCTACGGGAGAGTCTGTGGTATACAGACATTTAGAGCGATTAGTACTGTAAACAAAAGAAGAAAAACATTGTTGGAATTCCATTTACTTGTCATCATTACCATGCGCTTTTCAATAAAATCAGATAAAGTAGGAGGTGGTAGCTACTTAGATTGATTACAATCGCTGTTATTCAAACTAATATTGTTAAATATGACTAATGTGTTACTACTGGATAAAGTGGAAATTATATTTATTGTGCTATACATAAAAAAATGTAGTGCTCAACTACTACTAAAATGTATGCTTGGTAGCTTTTGTATTATCTGTCAATATTATTAAGAATTTTTACAAATGCTCAAAATTGCTGTATTAGAAAAAATTGCGAAAAGCCTTTTTTAATGTTCTCAAACAAAAGTTGGGTGTTAAGGAAGCTACCATCAAATTATGTTCATAATTTATATGTTATTATTGAAATTGTAGTCAGTTTGCTCTGATAAAATGAACAAATTGCATATCTGTTATCTTGAATTATTTTGGAGATTCTTATTGTTGTTTGTAATTGTAATATTTTCTTTGAACCAACATTGCAGTAAAAACCTGATTTTCACATTCTGTTTAGGTAAACCAGCAAATAAGAATAATTACATGACGAAGAATTAAATAATACATAATTGAATAAGATTAGTATTTCTGTGGTTCACTTACAGAATTTTTTGCGTGAATTTTAGCATAGACGAGTGCATTGTGAAGTCGTTCCGTGTTTGTCTGGGTTTTGCTAATTTAAAGTGTTAAGAAAGGAATTCTAGTTAGTATGTAGTCTAGTAGTCTTCTGTCAAATAATTTCAAAAGCTATAAAGATATAAATGAAAAAAGGCAAATAACTACTGCATTCCTAACAGAGCTACCAAGTAGCGCACTTGTAACGGCAAGACAGAAAAAGCAAAAGCAAAATGAGGTGAAATTAGCGCTGACTGAAGAGTAATGCATGCATACATTAAATTTAGTTAACGAATAATCTTTGATTTCCTCACTTAGACTGTTGAAATAATGAACTTTTATGAAAAGGAATGGTGATAAAATTCCTGTGTCACAGTCCTAAGTGATGAACATCAGTACGAAAATTAGTTTTATTATATAAATATGATGGTGCCCTGGAGACAACGACATTGAAATAGGATATTAGAATATTTGGTCATTGCTCATACTCAGCCAGTTCAGTTTGAGCAACTTGTGGCTCACGCGTTCAAACTGAATGCCGAATATTAAGCGAAAAATGTGTTCTGAACACCTTGCATTCGACCTAACATATCCTGAGTTAGGGATGAGTAGAAAACTGGGAAACAATAATTAAATCGTGAGAGAACTAAAGACTCACAATTATGGTCACGAATTGTAAACTACTTATTTGATCCACATTTTGCTAATAGCATAGATTGGTGAGTTGTGAAGTCGTTAAGAAAGACAGTTTTATTGACTTTTGTCTGGTTTGATTCGCTATAAGTTAGCAAAACCAATGGGTTTCGTAATTATAGCAACAAATTGGAAACAGTTATTTGGTGCACATTTTGCTAAAAATATTACTTTTTATTTTCATATTAGTTCAAGAAAATGTGATATGAATCTCTCAGTACATTGTTTAGGCAAACACTACAAGGAAAAGTACTCATCTTAAGAATAACAAATGGCGAGAGGAATTGAAATATATAAAAATTTACTGGCTCTTCTGTTTCAAAAAGTTTGTTGAATACAATTTACGTGATTTGTTTTAATAAAAAAAATTGTGTAGTACATATACACTTATCGAGTAAACTACGAATAAAAAAGGTGAAGAAGTGAAACTACCAATGATTAGTGACATATAAGATAATCTAGATCATGATGACTAGCATCCCAGCAATTTTCATATACTTCTTGTTTAAGCTGATACCAATAACTCCCCATGGGTCTCAACTGAGACATATTAGCTATGTTTTCAGCAAGTAGTATGTTGCGTATGATATATTGTTCAAATATCTCTATGGTTACCACGCCATAAAGGGCTGTTCCTATGTTTAGCTAAAGTATGTACAATAAAAATTGTGTTTAAAAAGAGCTGGTCTTTTGCGAATACATCCTTCGATATATGTATATATACATATATATATATATGTATGTACATGTTAATTGAAAGATAATCCTAAAGATCTGCCTTCAGTATTGTTGGCTATCATAACGTAACGACTAGAACTGTGGCTTCTTGATGAATCTTCACAAAAATGTTCTTCAACCCCACACTAGTATTAGATACGTATTTCGGTAACTAAGATACCATTCATAACATAACACCTTTTTCTAAAATTTCGCATGTCGTTTAAATTTAATTTCGGCATCGGCGTCAATGCATTTTTAATAAAACTAAGTCATTTCCTGAACAGTCACACACATCTAATGTGTAATACTACTTGTCATCTACAATTCGTTCGTTACTTAGCAAATTTTTCTCTATTTGAAATTACTTCTCGCTATATTTGGGGGTGGAATTTTGTATTATTTAATGTGTTATTTCTTTTTCTCGATACCTATTTTACATAAACTTGCAAAAATTTTTATTTTACACCCAAATTTCCAGCTTTGTTTTCATTCATTTTTTTAAGCCCTACCACCACTTTTTTTTGCTCTCCCAGCAGTTGTAATCTTCAGCTGTCCTTATAATAACGTAGATTGTTTGAAGGTATTGTAAGTATGTAGTAGTAGGTAAAAGGAAAAATTTTCTTTATAGAAAATTCTCCTAACTCAAGCTTAAAGGAAAAATTAATTGAAGAAGGTAATAGAGAATGAATGTCAAAGAAATATAGATACGTATTATGAAACGTAATACATACTGTCTTGTGTTTATTCACAGCAGATTATTTATAATATTAACAGGTAGTAATTAGTAAACATAACACCACCAATTTTACTAATTGAAGAAGAATAAAACAATCAATTCAAAGTGCTCTTGTGAACTCATTTGAAAAGCTAATGCTTCAACTAATACGAATTACGGTTCAATTGGATACATTAGCAATAATAATTCATATATTTAAAGTTTATTGCTAAAATCTAGTGCTGTCCGTTAAATTTTGACAACAGACCATGGATAATAACCTTATAATCCTGTCTAGTTGAATCGCAAAATAGTCATGCCTATTTGGACAAATATGTGAGTTTTTACGTAGCACGGATTAAAGTAATTAATTTTGACAAGCTGCCAATCCCGCATTCTTGTTTATACATATGTATATATGAATGTGTTTTAAAAATACAATTACATTTAATATCTATCGTGTCAAGTAATTTACATTCAAACATTAATGATGGATTATATTTTACTTGTTTAGGATTAAGGTTAACAAGTTGCTGCCAATTATTGCAGAATTATGAACCGCTGTTTCTAATTTTGGTAACATTTTGTTAGTATTCCACTAAATATTCTGAATATAATTGGAGTTTTAAATTGTATGTCATACAATCATACTGACTTTGATTAATTAATGTATTGGAAAAGTGAGTAACAACTACAGTAGCTTTCCGAAAAAATTGAAGTAATGTATGCAAATTATAGCATAAGTAAACTTTCAATTGTCTGTGAGCGAGTATTTTGTTTCAACAGAATGCTTTTTCGCTTAGCTACATACATATGTGTAAGATTGCAAGCACTAAATGATCGAAGACAAATTGTTAAAAAAATTATTCGAAAATGGAAAAACTTCAGATCTATCACTTCCACTCGAGCATCCTAGTGTCTTCTATGAAGCCCAGTATCTACCTTCGAGGGCTCAAGTAAGTCTTCTCCGAACTATTTCTGCCTGAATTCTTTCAGTTCCTTGCATGAGCAGATTACATGTAGACTCGTTTCCTCCTGCACCTTGCATCTGCTGCACCATGGTTCGCTTACTTGACCTGTGTTGTATAGATGTTTTTTCAGGGGGAATGTCCGGTTACCAGCCCAGTAATAATACTAATTTCCTTTTTACTGCGTCCAAGTAGGTTATCGAAGAACTTAACATTCCCATCCCCTATTAGCGCTTTAGTATGGAGTTGACCTGCAGTCGACCTTCATTTCTTAACATTCTCTTTGTCTAACCAGGCCCAGATCTCCCTCTTAGCGGAATCCTTAGTTATACCGCATGCGGGTTCTGGTCCTATGAAGTGCCTCTCAGAGCCCTTCCTGGCTAGTTCGTCCCTTCAGCCCTCTTTCATATGTGTCTTGTTTTGTGTAACTAACCGCTTTTTGCCTTTTGCAAATGGTACCAATCTTTTTGGTAAATTTGCGAACTCTTAAAATACAGAGTTGCTACATTTTTAAAACTCAGTCATGGAAATAAAATAAATAAATAGTAAGAAAGGACAGCTAGTCAGAGTTCTTTTAGAATACAATTCGTATCGTGCTGAAAATAGGTTCTATTCAAACACTGGTTTAGAGCACGACTAGTACCTATCCTTTTCAATAAATTTTACAACTTTATAGAGGAGTATTATTAAACATAAATGATTCATTCTTATTATATAAAAATTGAAAAGCCCGCAATAAATGTACATGTTACAATGCTTGTGTGTTAATATTTGAATACTGCACTAACAAAGCGTTAATTATATCCGTAAGTTGTATAACTGGAGTATAAACTCGAAACATAATTTCTCATTAATTAAATGAAAGTTTTCTTACTGGAAGACAAAAATGTACATATATGCCGCAAACTTAGTTGGAAAATGCGTTCAAATAGACTATATCTAAGAATATTTAAAGTTAGATATAGATGACAAAGATAAAATAAAAATGTGTAGCTTCGAAAAATATTTTTGATCTATCTATAGATACCATATTAAGCTATGCATAATGGAATCATATAATAATACATGTGATGCGAAACATTTATATGGAAACAATTAGCAAGAAAAATATAAATACCTGTGAAAGACTAGATCCATGTATTATGGTCAACACTCCGAAAACTGACATCAACATTCCGAAAAGTATTTGAAGGATGCCGAGATATAAAGTCAAATTTAAGCACCTTATTCTGAACGGTTTTGTACATCGGGGCTCTATCCTTTGACGAGCCTTGGGGCTGGATCTGTCCGATAAGTTTGGTGAATTTTGGGGCGACTTAAAAATTAACTGATCGGTTGACAATTTAGTCGATATTGTTAAATTATTGTCACACTTTTTTTCGTTCGTTGCATTTTCGATTTTTTTCTCCAACGGTTGGTCTTCGATTTTTGCTTGGGTTTCTTCAACTACTTCGGCGGTAGTTTCAGAAATTTGTTTAGTTTCTTCAGTCATATTGATTAAGGTATATATCTAATATGTGAAATGTAGATATCAGTTCTTATCATAATACGACTTGTTATATACCATCAAAAGCGGTATTCGCAAAATTGTTTTTATACGATGTTTACGAGTGTTTGAATAAACAACACTTTTCAGCGTTCGATGATTCGGCTCGCGACGTACTGACTCTAATGTTCGCCTCTGATATGTTTCTTGCGGCTCCGGTGAAAGCTAAGAGGCAACGAAGTCTATTGGGGACATCATAATGGTATTCAAAGTATTTTATATAAACTATTGCGGGGTTTCTATACGTCAATTAGTGATTGCATTAATTGGTTAATCGGTCATATCATGTACTTATTCTTACCTTTGATGATGATCAACGCAAATAAGAAATTGCACAGATGTAATTATGTATAATGTATGTATGATGGCACAAAATAAAAGAAGTATTATTCGATTAAGAGTTAGCCAGAGAAGATGCGTAGTAAATTTCATTCTTCGTATTGCTGGTATCATTTAGAATAGAAGCTTACATAAATGGTACTGTAGTAAATTTAAGTTTACTCTATTATAACTTTGGTTGCTGGTCGTTAATCTAAACATATTCTGATATACTAACCAGGGAAGATCCTGAACCTCGAAATTAAAAAAAGTTGAAACTTAGGGGATATATAGAGCTTACCTAGGTATCCTACACGCAATTTTTTTTCTGCTGTCATTCACTTTTAAGGGCCGAAAACCCAGATCGAAAATTAGCGGATTTTCAGATTTCTTCATATAACTTCCGTAAAGCAAGAGAGATGCAATAGTTGCAGAATATGTCAAGGTCTTTCAAAATGCGTCACTACCATATATACAGGGTATTCCACAAAGAGATGCGCTTATACTGCAGTTCCTTTTGTAACACTACAAAGAAAAGTTTTAGATATAATTTGTCTGACTTTCGATTCTGCTTAAAACTCTATAGGTTGTTCAAAAAGTTAGATCCTATCTAACAGACTTCATATAATATGTTATAATACATGTATATTATTGAGTACCTATTGGAAGGAATGGTCTCAATCCCGCAAGTTTAGGAAACTATGAAATTTGAAAATACCCAATGCCGAGATGCCTTAAAGTTCCCTAAATCTACTTGTTCATTAGCTTGTAAAGCTCATGTTTGAATGTCCAAATGATGAATAATATCATCCGAATCTGTACTCTCTACAAACTCATTATAAACGAATTCCGAAATTAGTAGGAATATTTCCCGTTGTGTGCCCTCGCGGTTTACTGTTTCTTCCCATCTAGAGGAAATAAAGAAAAAATGAAAAACAAATCGTTGTTATACATAATGGAGTTTACTATTTACCTGTAATTGTTGGAGACTAAAAACTTTACGACTTTTTTTGTACGGTTGCTAACGTAAGTCGCTTACATTTAAAGAATCAATTGAATAGAAATTGAACCCAAGCTAACAAGGTGTTTATGCGCACCCTCAAACCTCTGGCCCACACAACCACAGTTATACTGATGTGCTTACCATAGGACACTGGTAGAAATGTACGGATAATAAGTTTTCCTTGCAAAGGAAGGTTCCGATTCACTGGATCAGAACAATTCTGTAGTCTAGCTATCTGCCAGACTGACACTAAACAAAAGATCTGTCGCTGAAACAGTACTCCAAAACAAAACCAATCAAAAATGCTTCTTACTTTCTTAATTAATAAGGCAAAATCCTTGCTAGATCTTAACAAGCGGGCCTTCCGTAGTACCACTTCGAGAAGATAGGAGAACTGGGAGAGGGTGGGACGGCTCACAATAGACCTTATAGTCTGTAATGAGGAGATGCAGTAATCAATCTACTCTAAAGTAATCTATCTAAATTTCCAGTTCATATTTAAAGTTCTACCGATGTTTAGGCACATTTTCATGCATTTCTATTCTATATTTTAACCTTGTCTGTTGTTTATTTAAGGTATAGATAACAAAGCTGAGGTGGGAATGGATTTTGAAATTAGAATAAAATCGATAGATTTATCATTACCGTGAACGTATTAATCTTAGAATAATTATACAATTGTATTAAAATAGTTAGGTAGTAAATTTTGCGTAACAAATCGAAATGTAACACACATCTCTAGCTAATTGTAAATAGACTAATTCTGCTGGATTAATTATTGTAATAATAATAATAATAATAATAATAATAATAATAATATATTTATCCAAAGACCGTAAGTACAACATTAAAAATAGAAGCACAAGTGGTATAGGATAAGTCTAAAGTAGCATAAATAAAAAGAAAGAAAAGAAAAAGATACACATTTCTACTATAGTAAATAAAATAACAAATCATTGCGAATGATTGCATTATGAGTTGCAAATATGTATATATTTACCTAACTAGTGTACGTCATTAAAATATTCATTCAACGAATAAAAGCACTTATCAATTAAGAAATCTTTTAATTGTACTTTGAATGACCTGATGTTATTTATTTCTTTTAAATTTGGATGTAGAGCATTAAATAATTTAACACCAATATATAAAGGGTTATTTTCAAAGGTGACAAGTTTGTGTTTAGGGATAACAAAATCACTAGCACCTCGTGTAAAATAGTTGTGAAAGTCTTTATTTTGTTGTAGGTTTGCTTTAATGCTTTTAATTAATATAAGAGTTTCATAGATGAAACACGTTGGTAGTGGCATTATTTTTAGCTTTTTAAATAGATTGCGACATGAGGAACGTCGCGGTACATTTGACATTGTTCGAACAGCTCTTTTTTGCATTCTAAATACTCTTATACTGTGTGAGCTGGCACCCCAAAATGTAAGGCCATACTTTGTATGTATGTATTTATTTACTTCAGCTTATTATATTTTCAATGAAACTGACTTGACAACGTATTGAGTAATTGTAATAGTCTTCAATTTCCATATAAATTCAGAAAAATTTGAAGAATTTTTATATTTACGCAACAATTATTGTTAATTGATTCTGTGGGTGTTAGAACACATACAATACAATTACGTATAGAACAAATTAGGAACAAAGAAAGTAGAAACTATATAATTTCGGACATATGCACATACATATATGGATGAACAGGAATGCTATTTAATATCGCATAAAACATAAGTTTCGCGTTTAAATTGCTTCAATACTTCTTGTGTAACATACCTACAGAATACATACATATTTATTCATGTTTCAAATAAAAGCACGACTTATTAACTTATTCTTTATGTAGCAAAATTTCTTGTTTCTAAACTGCTATCTACAATGAAACGTGACAATATTTTTACATGTGCAATCTCGATCTTCTTATTTGAAAGTGAAAGCTTTTTAAGTTGAAGTTATGCATACAATTATAATTTTTCATGCTACCGAATTTGAACGCAGATATTGACGGACTTTCAGGATGTATGTATGTACATAATTGACATGAGTTGGGAGAAAGTTAATAGTTCGAAATACTGGCGTAATTTTTTAATTAATTTCGTAATAGTACAAACATATTGGTATTGTAACTAAAAAAAAAGCTTGGAAAATTGAACTTCGCTAGGTATGAATTCTAAGGAGGATGTGCCAATTTTAATTCATGAAATTATTTTTTTTCAGTATTTTTTAAGATAATATTGATAGATTTTAATTATATTATAAGGATATCGAACAGAAAGAAAACTATAATGCGAAATATAATTTATATCGGCTTCTCTTTTTGATTTCTGATGCACCAAAGAACCTCACTTTGTGAGATATAGTAACATCCTGGATTGCTGTTTGCATTACTTTACGATAATATTTCCTATTTCGCTACGACTAGCTGTCTCCATTGGTTGGGTCCTTCTTTTATTTTCCTTTAGCGCCGTCTCCTCGAAGATGGCGATCAGTGGCCGTTTCCAAACTGCACCGTCATTCGGCTACGAAGATTCTACTTCTTCTTGTAAGCCTTTTCTGTACTCATTCGAGCTCTCGCCCTCGAAGAAGCTGCGGGGATCTTCATCTTCTATACAGTACTGTTAATGACATATCACGTTCACTAGTTTAGCTATCCCGAAAACGCCCGTGTCCGAAAAATTGTATGACATATTGGTTTTTCGAGACCCCGATAAAGGGCCTCGATCTATCCACTTCGTGACATTGTGGAAATCATTTGACCGTACACTCTTACCTCATATCGTTCCGCCAATGCTCTTGACAACCTTGCGTGTAGGCGTTTCAGCATCCGCTCCTTGCTTGCCATGCAGCAACCTCTGTCTGGCAGACTCTTTTCTTCTCCTGGGCAGGGAGATCATTCAAACTCACTCCCGTGCTGATGGTTGGTATGGTATAAGCTACCAATTCTGCGAATTTTGAAGACTAAGTTCAAATCTCAGTTCCATATAGCAGCATCGGATGGGTGACGGCGTTGGTCTTGCTGGCGTAGTCATATCTTGGTAGAACGGAGTTACTACTTTACCAGAGTAGATAGTTGGTGGTGTAAAATTGTAGTAATTTAAAATTTAATTTAACAGTCCTTTCGTTATTATTGTGATATCGATATTGTAAATATGTTTGCTACTACTTAATACTGCATTTTCGCACTAAATCGTCGGCGAGGATAAGAAAAGCACTAATGTTTCTAGTTGGTGGTATTTCCAACTGAACGATTTGCTCAAATAGAAAAGGTTAGATTTAATCAAAGGGCAACCCAAGGGGAACCCACTGTTCCACCAAAGTAATTCGATACCTTATACAAGTTTAATAGTGCGCCATTGGCATTGATATTTTCCAGTCTTAATGCAGTTGGACTACATACCTATTACTTGTTTCGATGTGTATAGAATTTTCTAGGCGGCAAAACTGAAAATACTGCCTAGCTGTAATTTATTCATATTTATGAAGTAATTATAAACAAAATAAATTAAAACACATTTTTCCAACGATTTATTTGATGATTCATTTGGAATATATGTGTAGTTTTTCTATCACGATAAGTCATCGTCCACACATTTACAGACGCACTATTTACATTTTATCTAAATGTTGTATGGCGACAAAGTGATAAAGCCAAAATCTTTCAAGAATGCGGAAACCATAACATCTGATTTACATCATCTAAGATTATACATACATATATACGGAATTTCGATAATGTTATGTATGCATATATTTGTAAGTCTATTTTGGTGAACGGTAATAAATATGCAAACAATTTTTATGGACAGAGAGATGCAAATGAGGAATAAAGAAAGTATATATTTTGGTGTGCTATGTATGTGTACCTACATGGAATATTAAGAATATTATTACGTTTGACTGAAGGTAGTATGTATATATATATAGTTTACAACAGTATATGTAAATTATTAATGTGTGAATATGTATAATATAATATTGGTTTCAATATAAATGATCTGAAAATTTGGCTGCGTACTGATATTTGTTCAAAATGACAGCAGCATTATCTTTGTCAGAAGGAAGAATGACAATGTCGTTCTTACAAGGGGAACACCAGGGTTGTCCGACGCGAATTTTAATGAATCTCAAGTATGTTATAGATGAACTTTTCCCGAGTACCCAGGTAGGAGCTTTTATCCTAACACGTCCCTAGTTTCTGAGAAAATCAACGTTGAATGAATGCCGTAAGTTCATTCCTTTATATCGATAATGTTAGTTTCTCAACAAGCAAGGCTTCGTAGCTCAGTAGATAGCATCTACACCTGCCACGCTGGTAGCTCGCGTTCGGTTCCCGCCAGTAATTTTTTTTTCAATCTTATTGCGCACAGTATTAACAGTAATATTTCATGCAAATTATTCACAAATGATATTTTTCGCCGTCGTAATTTTATTATTAAATAAATCGGTAGCAAATCTGCATTCTGACGTGGAGATTAGATTACGATTTATTCATTTATTATTTTCATTTATTTATTTATTTGGATTGCAGGACAAACTAGTGCGCTCGAATATTCGAAATTCCAAATACATGTCATAGTGCAGATTTGCTTCCAATTTATTTAATAATAAAATTACCACGGGGAAAAATATCATTTATGAATTTGTATTAAATATAATTGGTTAATTGTTAGTATTGCGCACAATTAGATTGAAAAACATGCACTGCCAGGAATCGATCCTGAGCCACCAGGGTGGCAGGTGTAGATCTTATCCACTGGGCTACGAGGGCTTGCTTGTTGAGAAACTAACATTAGGGACATGGAGGAATGAACGCGCTAAACAACGTTAATTTTCTCAGAAACTAAGGCGCGTTAGGGTAACAGCTAGTACCTGGGTAGTGACGAAAGGTCCCTCTATGACATAGTTGCGATTCATTAAAATCCGTGTAGGACAACACTGGTTTTTCCCTTGTTGAAGCAAAGAGATCTTAGGACTGCGCGTACAGTTTTAGAGAGGTTATATGCGAGGATATTTCGCGGAGGAAAAGTATGTGGCAGTTGGAGAAGGAATAAATTTGACATATCCGTTAGGGAATGCACCAACGGATAATTCTGCCAATGATATAAAATCCTTTTTTGAAATGCGTTGGGGAAAAATTTTGATCCTTGGATAATATTAATATTCCTACTTTGAACCAGGCATAAGAGGTTAAATATTTGATTATTTGTAATTGTGAATAAAATATGTTTCCAATACAATATATAGGTTTGTATATAATAAATACAGTTTCCAACAGGCAATCAGTAATCACTGTTTTGCGACGTTATTATTTGCGTATAGGTATAAAAAGGTTAGTTCATCGATATTATTTATATACTGGCTAATCGTGTGGTCGCCGCACTCTCGTTACTTGATATCGAAGGAATCTTATTTCTCGCAATCACTGATCACTGCTTTTAGATCTCTGTCCCCCTGCCGGGATCGGTGATTTTCCAATCACTGTGAAAGAATCACAGGTAGTGAAATATCGCTCATCGCTACTTTTACCAGTGTTCACCTATCTTGACTTTTTTT
>SMLS01032293.1:0-12651 GCA_004785975.1 Popillia japonica | reverse complement strand
AAAACTATTTCAAAAAATGTCAGGCTGTTGGCTGTGGGCTGATAACTACTGGCCTGGTAAGTTTCGGACCAGTCTTCACGTGTCGAAGGCGTTTTTATATCGATTACAGATAACTCGTCGAAATTCATAATAAAAAATTTTTAACATGCACATTACAATTATTTAAGATATTATCAGCAGGTTTTTTAGTTTCATTAACTGTAATATGATTCTGCTTTGAAAATGAAGGTGTTAAATAAATTAGGTTGTTTTTGTTAACATAATCATTATTAGCGTTATCATGGGAAATACCGTTATATTTAAAAGCCCCAAAAATAAATGTAAATAGCTTTATTTTTGCTGCAGAAGTTAAGTGCAGTCCATATTTTGAAAGGTTCCTTGCATCTAAAACACTATTACTGTCAATATATGCAATGTTTGAGCCTAACACGATATCCCTATATACTTCCTTATTAACACCATAAATAAATCTATTTAGCACTACCCTGCTCAGGCAATACGGTACAGATACAAGCGTGACATTTGTATATAATGAGAGTTCCCTTAATTGTAGCAATTTATCTGGTTTTATTGTAGCAGCATTTTAATGGTTTTACAACAACATGAAGACAAATATTGTCACTACTGCTGTAGGCTTTAGTTGGCAAGTTAAATTAATACAAATGTTCAGTTGTTGTATTTATTTTAAATCACATACCCTAGATTCCTTTAAACAACGATATGGGTTTTATTGTTACACAAAAACTATTATGTGGACAAAGCTCTGTTAACTAAATTGTAAGTTTAAATATAGCCACCTTTTAATGCAAGTATCACTTTTACAACATATTGGACACCAGGAATACATTTCTATAAGGTAGTTCTAAATTTTCACACAATTTTACCAAAACACTCTCCCAAATAAACTTGTTGCTTTTGCAAAATCTCAATCTAGTGTGTACTAGCAATAGAATTCCGCACGTCTAAGTCACAATAATTCTCAAATGCCAACTAATGAACTATTACCAGAAAATGTACAAAGGAAGTTGGACATGTAGTTCGTGTTATCATACAACAACGTGTTCGATTCGTATCGGTCGCATATAAATGCAATATAACACGATTATGGTGGGCAGAAATACATTCGTATAAGCGCATAAGAAAACGATATAAAGAATTTTCATTTACGATTCGAAGACGAGAATAAAAACGCGACCCGAAAATATGGCTTAGTTCCGACGGAATGTCTCCGCCTCTCATGATTTTTTTTATGTGTCGTCCTTTTTACGTGAGTAGGTAGTACAACATCGTTGCCGTTGTCCCTAATACTATCTTCATATATATATATATCTTTTGATGAAGTATTACCTCGGCGAATCCCCGAATCTTTTTGCCCTTTCACCCATACTCCTGCGCTCTTCTATTGAATTCAGTCGCCCGTTCACTCGCCATATTATGGGCGCAGGCACAGCAGGGACATATCAGGCGTCGGTAAGGACACCAATTTTCTATAATACGAAGTATTTCAGTTTTTGGCCGTTCGGAGGGTTCAGACTCGAATTACAGAGGTCGTTACTGTTAAACCCTTTTTTACCGCGTAAGAGGATCCCGTGTGTATAGATGTCTTTATACACTGTGGCAGATATTACGTAACTGTACACCATCATAAATTGGTTTACACTCAGTTAATTGTATTTAGACCTTGCTAAGGGATAGAGTGCAAAAAACTATCTAAAGAGGCCTCGTTATTGTGTTCCGTGTATAGAATCAATTATGTGGTTTTGATTTATGTCGCAGGAGAGGAAAATTGTAAAGAATTGAAATGAGGGAAATAAAATCAAATCTTCATGTAAGTTTTTTTATTTTTCATATTAATTAAGTTATTAACATCATTTAAAAAATCTACTAACGCAACAACTTATCAAAACACTTATTTAAGAAAACATAAACAACTAACGCGTTCGTGGTGTCGTTTCTATTTAAATCTCCTATCACAACATGAAATCATCAAGAATGTAGTTTGAACTGACAGTTAATAAATTCTCCGGCAAACGTCCCAGCGTAATCTTAAAAACTGTCAACTGGAAACTGGAACTGAAAGCGATAGGACCCATTTTTAATTTAATCGAAATTTTTAACGTAATAATATACGTGACAGTTTTACATATCGAATTAAATCAAATTGCATTCCAACGCCGGAAAGTATCTCCGAATGTACCATGTGATCCTTTTTACCCGCTAGGCGTTATCTGAAAAATCGATGTTTCAATCAGGCGACCGCACGCCAACATCCGCGGGAAAAAATCCCCCATTTTCCGCTAAAGATTATCGGCACGAGATATCTACTGAACGTTGAACCAATTTTCCATTTAAATTCCGTATAATTTTGTTGTGTTGGAAGACGAACTGATTGTGTAACGGCGAGTGTTTACAAAACAAAATGGAAACGCGCGAATAGACAGCGTACGTGGATCAACTTACATTGTTCGGTTTATTGAATTTGTAGTAAATGAATTGTGGTATCAACATAATACATTAAAGTAGTTAAAAGCAAACTTCTTTATTATTTAAACAATCTCCAACCTACCAAAATCTGTACTGTTCCCTATATATTAGGATATATATATATATATTATATAGGAATATTTCAGCCATCCATTTCACCAAAAAGTGCTCAAGCTTGGCTGTTGCATGAATCGAATTTCAGTGCAGGCATTTTGGTCTAAAATTAAATTTGTAGTAATACTAGGTATGTAATGCTTTATCTGGGTCCAACTCTCCAGAATGCTTACGCAAGAAACCAATCCTTTCCAGAGTACTTCTGACTACCGCCGTTACATGCTTGATTAATGTTAGAATGGCGAGGAATAAATTTGAGGATTGCTTGAGGATCTCCAACGTACCAAGATCTTTACTGTTCCCTAAAACTTGATATAGGAATATTTCGGCCATCCATTTGATCAAAAAGTGCTCCAGCGCAGCTATTACCTGAATCGCATTTAAGTCCAAGCATTTTGGTCTGAAATGCAATTTGTAGTATTTGTAGGCGGGATCTTTGCACAGCATTTGTATATTTACCGGAAGCAGTCGACGACCTCAGCTTAGTTTCTTCTCAGGCGTCTCAAATTGATGTGCAGGTTCTGCATTTTTATGGTAATAATCTTAGACCCGGCATTGATCCTTTTAAATTTCAGCATATAACTGAGCAGGTCGTTGCAGAAATTATTAGTGAATTGTGTTGATCTGCGTGTGGTGTTGACGGTATCCCTTATAGAATGTTATCCTACCCTCACTTGTTACCATACATTACATTTGTGGTTGACTACTGTCTGTCTAATGGTGTTTTTCCGGGTATTTGGGCTGGTGCCTGTTTCTGCTCTTCTAGACCAACTAACTATTCTGATGTAAGACCTATCAATATCGTGCCTGTACTATCTGGGATATTGGAGAAGGTTGTTGCAAGGCAATTGCGTACTCATATCGATAGATTTCATGTTTTACCAACTACACCATCTGGATTCAGACCTGGGTTTAGTTGTGTCTCAGCACTTTCGAAGATAACAGATGACATTATTGCTGCGACTGACAAAGGTCAAATAACTGTATTGGTCCTATTTGATTTTTCGAAGTCGTTTGACACTATTAGTCTCGAATTACTCTTGGCTATTTTACATTATATTAGGTTGAACCACTCACAATCAGCTTTAAAATTCTTCGCCTCTTATTTACAGTGCAGAACTCAGGGAGTTTTTGTAGACGATGTCGTGTCTGACTGTGTAACCTTAAATTCAAATGTTCCACACTCCCCCTGGAGCTGATAACGAGGTCTACTCTGGGGCCCCTCTTGTTTTTGATCTACACATCCCAAATGCTCATGTTTAACCAATTTTCATCCAGCTTTCATTTTTATGCTGATGACACACAGCTGTATAAATCCTTTGGTTTACAAGAAGTAAACAACTGCCTTAGGTCCCTATCAACATTCAGGCCTTTTCTGACGTTTCTGTGAGACATGGTCTTCGCTTGAACGAAAGAAAGTCATGTTACATGATATTTGGGGCACAAAGAGTAGGTTACAGGCTGCTAATATTATCAGGTTGAGTGTTAATAATGTTGTGCTGGAGCAAAAATAGTGTGTGAAAAATTTGGGAATTTTTATTGATGATGAACTACAAGTTAGGGAAAATACAACTCAAAACATTAGAAACGCTTTTTGCAACTTAAAAGTTTTATACCCACACACGCACACATTGAGCATTTCAGTTAATCGGCAAACAGTCAATTATTGTGATGTTGTGTATGGTTATTGCTTGGATAGTGTTCATATTAGACGAATTCATGTCGTTCAGAACTCGTGTATGGTTGTGGTATTCGGAGGAGGGTTAGGATTTCATATAAACTGAAAGAACTGGGTTGTATGTATTTGTGGTGTTAAGGTGATAATCCACTGCGAACTAAAAGATCTATTGTGTCCCCCATTCTCGCTGTGTTCCCTTTCCCTTTAGAAAGTGCAGGATATAGGAAGGCCTCAGATTAGGTAGTTCTCCCTCTCCAATTTCATGTGCTCCTAGGTGCAAGGCCCTTGAGTTGCACAATGCAGAGCAGTTTGAGAGTAGATGAATGGATGATTCATCCTCTTCCCCACAGAATCTGCATTCGGTATCTTTTGTTATTCCGAGGTGTCCGTTCTGTTTGCAGTGGCCTGAGAGGATCCCTCTCAATATGCGAATATTAGTTTTGCTGAGCTTAATGCATTCTGGGGATCTCTTTTGATTGTATGTTCCCAAAAGAGTTTTAGCTTGCCTCATACCGTGGAGATTCTCCCAGTATTTGAATTTTCTCTGCTCCGCTTCACTTTTGAGTTTCTCCAGTATTACACTGTTACTTATCTCGCAAAAAGGTTCAGGCCCCACAAAAGGTGTTCTGGCTCCTTTCTTAGCAAGGTTATCTGTTATTTCATTCCCTTTCACTCCGGTGTGTCCCGGAACCCACAACAGGGTTACCGTATTTCTTTTGCCTAGCTGGTTGAGTTTGTCTAGACACTCCCAAACCATTTTGGAGCTGATAACGTTGGAGTTCAGCGCCCTAATGGCTGCTTGACTATCAGATATTATGATAATCTCTTGCTTTTCATAGCTTCTATCAATGTTGAACTGGACGCATCTTTCAATGGCGTGTATTTCAGCCTGGAAAATACTTGGGTACATCTTCAAGCTTTCGGAATATTCGGTTTTACACCCATATATCCCTATTCTAGTTCCCTCTGCCGTTTTGGAGCCATCAGTGTACCATTTGATAACGTTACTATTAAGTTTCGAAACGGTGTCTTTGTCCAATTCACTTCTGGTACTAAGCTTTGTGGTGAATCTTTTTACAAAACTGAACCTACTTGGAAAATCATCTCGGGGCATGTCCCAGGTTTCCTCGACATCAGAAGGCTGAGGCGTATGCCTAGCTAATCCTTCCCCGATGATTCTAGGTGTGGTTCTTTTTGCTGTGCTCTCCACCAAGATGTGGAGGGAAGCTAGGTTTAATACCACCTCAATGGCTGCTGTGGGAGAGGTTTTCATTGCCCCAGTTATGCATACACATGCTAGTCTTTGCACTTTGGCAAGATTAGCCCTCGCACTAGCTCTTTTGCTCCAAGTCACTGCTCCATAAGTGATCATTGGTGTCACTATTGCAGTATACATCCAGAGCAGTATTTTTGGGTTACATCCCCAATTATTTCCTGCAAAGTTTCTACAGATCCATAAGGCCTTTTTTGCCTCGTTTGTTACTTCAAGCACATGCTTGTTCCATAAAAGTTTATTGTCTAGCATGAGGCCTAGATATTTAACCTCCTTAAGAACTTGGTTGATTGAACATGGTTCGTCGAAGACAACTGCACTGTTTTACATTCAAAATATTAAGATTTAGCACTCTCCCGTACTTGCACAACAAAGTAAGGTTTAGAATGGATGTTCATAGCATTAATATTCGTAGAAAACATTTAATTGACACGCCATACCACCGCACACATTAAGTCAAAAGAAGCTTTTCGTATATCGTAGCGCGAACCGTTAATACCTTGCCAATAAGTCTGGACTGGCAATTGTTTCGTTCATTTCGAAATAAACTTTTTCTGCATTGCATTGTTTTAATGAGCAATCAAATGAATAAAGAGCTGAATTGTAGCTAGCAACTGTAGCAACTTCTTTTCTATGTTGTCTCTATTATATTAGTGGTAATTTAATGTTGATTGGACATAATTGTAAATATTGGTGTTATCATTGTTTGGTCCTGGCGTGCTTTACCAGTGGGAGGCCTTTCTGTTATCCTTCTATTTGTTAACAGTTTTAGCTTTCTCTTTTGCAAACCACAACAGAAATCAAGTCCAATAAAAGGCATTTTTGCAACTATTTGGCTTATCTGGTTCCTCGTTTCCTTCAATCACTTGGTATACGTGGTTCACGATTCGAAGACGTGGACGTCATGAATGACATCACAACAATGTAGCAAAATCGACTTGTTTACATGTTTAGGTTAGTATTCGTAAATGGAGAATCGTAGGATACGATAAATGACAGAAGGTTATATGACAGTACTGCATGCCTCTACCAACATAGAGTCGCATTCGCAGCTATGGTAATATTTTACTTTTATAGGTATTTTGTTATTTCTGTATTGGGGATTCCAAAAATTCCCTTCATGACGTGCACGTCTTCAAATCGTGAAACGAGAATAGTCACCAAGTTTACTTTAAAAGGCCAACACAAAAAATTTAAATGTGTATAAGAAAATGATGTCACCACGAACGTAATGGCTAAAGTAAGCTTTATATGAGCAAGATTTCCAAAAGATTTCTAAGGACATCATCATAAAAATACCGGTAACTTGAATCAAGTTCCCAAAACAAAAGAGGTCGTCGCATCCATTGATTTCTTTCATTAGTAAAACATCTTTTTATATATCTTACTACAATAAAACATTTTTGCTATTAGATATTGCACTCATATTACTCCGTTTTAGCGCCTTTTTCTCAAAGCCAATACACGATCACGTATTTCACAGTAAAACCGTTAACGGAACAGAACGTAGTAACTTGAATAATAGCCGCCTCTAATTATAATTTTAATTGGTAAGAACGGCGTTTCATGTCCATATACGCGGTCTCACATCTCAAATGAATAATGTTCGGATGCATATTTCACGATTATTATTTGCCAGGCAATATTGAATCCCGTGAACGTGCGGGTTGCAACCGTCAAAGCAGAGACCATTAACGTTGTACGCGTACGACGACCGTAATTAAAGCAGGCAGCCACCCATTCCGTCAACGGGATGTACGCGCGATGAGCCTTCATTTTTCCCCGGCGCTTTTTTTGATGTTGACGGTGGAGCGCTAGAAAGTCGCGTAATTCAACTCTTGTATCGACGCTGATTCGATTCGAAAAGCGTACATTTCGATTAGTATCAGATATTAGTCTGATGTTGAGGGGAATGATGGGGATGTTAGTCATATTGGAGTTTCATACGAGATAGAGTTACGATTTGGATATCTTGTCAAATAATTCTCGATCAGAACATTAACACAAAACCTTTTACGCCTCAGACACCTAAGAATTTATAAAAGTTCGTAATAATATGTTCAATACGATGTTAAATAAATTAAGGATATTAAAAAAATAAATCTAAATATTGACATTTAATGATACTGTACGGTAATAAGCCAACAAAATCCGCATAATGCACACCAAGCACCAAGTTAATAAAAGAAAAAGTCATGTTGATGAAGACGAAATTAGCGTAGATCCAGACACAAAGGTGCTACTACAGGAATGGGGTTTCATAGCTACCTACCTTATTTAATCTCAAATCAGATTCGTCGTCAATTAACATACTATATTATTTTTTTTTCAACATATGATAAATGGTTGAATTCAGAAAAATAAAATGTTTCTAGCCGTGTCAAAATCTAATATGGCGCCCATAAGAAATAACAAAGTTGATGATCATTCAAAAGAAAATGAAACGTCGTATAAAAATTTTAAATACACCATTAGATAGAGGAGCAAATTTGGCTTTGAGAATGTGTCTTTAGTTTTTCTCTGGAACACCAAATAAAAGTGCTACAAGCAAAATAAAAAAAATATATTTTTCAGTTTTTCTCAAATAACTCGAACGTCATTTGTTCTAAGTCTACTTTCATTTCGGAATCATAATAACCACAAAATTTAGCAACTTTCCCAAATTTAAACCTACTGTCTATCTTCAATAATAAGCGAGATCGCAATGGTGGGGATCAAAAATGAATCAGCCCTGGTCAGTAGGGTTAATAAAAACCCAGAATTTTGAGAACTATGTTTGATCACGCAGTCGCTTTCTGACGATTTTCAATGAGATACTTCATCATCTAGTAGAGATTTTCAACAACCCAATAACGAAAGTTTTAGCTATCGAGGCAACCCCTTCAATGCAGAGATACATACAGAATAATTAGCTCTATTATGTAGTTGTATTTCATCTTTATCCAGATCATGGATGAGGCATATCTTACAGATACGCTCCTTTTCTGCTTTCAAAATTTGATAAACTGTAAACGTCACCGTATTAATAGGGACTAATTACGTAAACAGGTAACTCTCCCAAGGAGTCTTCCCAAGACGATTTGACAGGAGGAAAGAAAGATTTACCGCAAAACTTAGTACCAAACATGATGGAACAAAGATTCAGTTTCGAAACTCAAAGTAACGCCATCAAATGGTACACTGATGGCTCCAAAACGGCAGGGAGAACTGGAATAGGGATATATGGAGCTACAACCAAATATTCCGAAAGCTTGGGGATGTACTCAAGTATCTTCCAGGCGGAAATGCACGCTCTTGAAAAATACATCCAGTTCAACATCGATAGAAGCTACAAAAAGCAAAAGATTATCATAATGTCTGCTAGTCAAGCAGCCATCAGGGCGCTGAACTCCAATATTGTCAGCTCAAAAATGGTTTGGAAGTGTCTAGACAAACTAAACCAGCTAGGCAAATATAACAAGGTAACCCTACTGTCGGTTCCAAAACACACCGCATTGAAAGCAAATAATAAAACAGATAATATCGTTAAGAAGGGAGCCAGAACGCCACTTGTGGTGCCTGAACCTTCATACTCTTCACTGTGCACAAGGGCCTTGCAATTAGTAGTACACGACATTGAAGAGGGAGAACCACCTAATCTGGAACCTTCTGACATTTTACACTTTCTAAAAGGAATTGGACTAATTGGCCAGCTGTAAATACAGAGGGAATGGGGGACACAATAGATCTTTCAGGTCGCAATGTGTCATCACCCCAAGGCCACACATACTTACATACAAGTCGGGAGTGTTCGAGTGGTGCAACTGGTGGACTATTTTAACGATTCATTACTGCTTCCGCTGGAGATACTCCAATACTTGGAACTGTCGTTGATCTATATTCTAACAACAAAATTCCTATATCAGTGTTCGATTCTATAGATTTCTTCATGATTCTTTTTGAAACGTCTACAGCTTTCTCTGCAAGTCCATTGGCTCGAGGGTACAACGGGTTTGACGTAATGCTTTTGATATTCCAATTTCTACAAAATTTTAGAATTCTGTTGATCCAAAGGGCATGTTATCTGAAATGATAAAGGAATTCCATAAGTTGAAAAAAATTATTTTAGCTTCTTTACGACCTGTCCTGCTGTTTTATACTATAGTTTTTTAATCTCTAACCATTTAGAAAAATAATCTATAACTACTAAATAATCGGTATTTCCAAATGTCATTATATCCATTGCTATTTTTTCAAATGGTAGCGTCGGTATTGGTTCATGTACGAATAGTTTACTATTTCTATTTTTTAAGAAATATTTTTGACAAGTTTTACATTTTTCTACATAATCTTTAACATCTTTCATTATACCTGGCCAATAAATCTTTTTTTTGCTCTCAATTTTGTTTTAGTAATTCCCATATGTCCTTCATGCAATACTTTAAGTACTTCAGCTCTTAATGATTTAGGAATTATTATTTTATTGTCAAAATATAAAATACCATCTTCCAATGTAATGTCGTTTCTAATTACGTAATAGGGTCGTACATCTGCCGTTATTTTTCCTTTATTTTTAGGCCATCTTGTTAAAGTATATTGTTGTACTTCTTTACGCTGTGGATCCTTGTATGTTTCTTTCTTAATATCTAAGTTTTTATTTGCCTTTTCACTAAATCTATTTAGTGCATGTATAATACCTGTAATGGCTATTTCGTCTTGATGTTCTTCATTTAGGTAATTTCTCGACAATAAATCGGCTATATGTAAGTCTTTTCCTGGTATGTACTTCAGACATAAATCAAAATTCATCAGTTTTAACATCATTCTTTGTAATCTATTAAAGATTATTTTTGCTATATCTTTATTCATTAACCCTATCAACGGTTTATGATCTGTATGTATTGTTGCTTTTTTACCCCATATATAAAATTTAAATTTTCTACAAGCAAATAATATCGCTAGTAGTTCCTTTTCAATTTGCGAATATTCTGTTTCAGTAGGTGTCATGCTTCTGGGGGCAAAGACAACTGGTCTTCCTTCCTGCATAAGACGACATCCTAACCCATCTTTTGATGCGTCTGTCTGTATTATTCCATCCTTGTTTGGATTGAATTGACACAATACATGTGGGCTTGTTATTATTGCTTTTATAATAATTCATCTAATGCTTTCTTATGTCGCGTACCCCATTCCCACTTGATATTGTTTTTTAACAGTTCTCTTATGGAACTCGTTATTTTTGCCATGTTTGATATAAAATATCTAAGATAATTAACCATTCCTAATATTGATTGCAATTCTTTTTTGTTAGATGGTACTTTTAACTGTTATATTGCTTGAACTTTTTCATTATCAGGTCTATATCCATTTTTATCAAATATTTGACCCACAAATTTGATTTCATTTTGTTTAAACTTTACTTTTTCTCTATTCAACTTATCATTATTTATTCTTGCTGTTTCTATTATTTTATTTAATAATACATCATGCTTTTCTAACTTCTCCGTAGCTACAAGAATGTCATCAAAGTAAATTATTATATCATTTGCGTCTATACTTATTACCAAAATATTTTTGATTTAATTTTATAAATACTTCAGGTGCACAATTTAGACCAAAAGGTAATCGCAAAAATTTAAAATAACTAAAAGGTGTACTGAATGTACATAGATTAGCTGACTTATCATCTAGTGAAACATGATAAAATCCTTGTCTAATAGCTAAGAAAGTGAAATACTTTTTATTTAGTAATTTCATTCGAATTTCTTCCATTGTGGGTGCTAATTGATAATCTCTTTGTATTGCTTTGTTTAAATGTTTTGGATTTAAGCATAAACGCATTGATCCATCCGGTTTTTCAATTAATATTAATTCACTTGACCATTTTTCAGGCTCGTCTACTTTTTCTATAACACCTGCTTTTATTAGCTTTTGTAGTTCTGTTTTAAGTTTATTTGAGAGTGTATGAGGTAATCTACGTGGTGGTTTAATTGTTGGTTCTACTCTTTCATCTATTTTGATTTGATATTTATCTGGAAATACTCCTACTCCTTGAAAAATGTCTATGTATGTATATGTATATTTTTGTAATAAAAGTTGATTTACAACTATCATTATTACTATTTACTTGACATATTTTGAGATTATTATTCCCAATATGATCTTCTTTACTTAATAATTCTAATTTAAGACATGTATCTAGACCTAAAATAGGTTCTTCTTGTGCTTCTATTACCAAAAATTCTACTTCTAAATTTCTATTTCTATGATTTACAAGTAAAACAACTGAAAACAATGGTTTTATACATTGACCTGCATAGGTTCTGAATTGTATTTGCTAATTTTTTAGTTATATTGACTTTCATCTTATTGAACAAATACAATGGTATTAAATTTACCTGGCTACCTGTATCCAACTTGAATTTAATTTTATAAAGTCTTTCTAATGTTAGTTTCTCATACCACACAATTTTGGATTGACATTCTTGGACATTTCTCATTGTGACCCCTTGGCGAAATCTACAGCATACTGCAAAGTAGTTCGGCTTCTTGCATTTCCCACAGTTTTTCCCATAGGCTGGAGACTTTTTTGGTGCATGACTAATGTTGAATTTCTGCATTTGCTTCCCCTTGTTTCCTGTTGGATTTTTCTGTTTTTCTTGTCACCATATTTGAATTTGTTTGTATATCTGTTGTGTTTTGTAACAATACTGTCAGTAGCACTCTCATTATTCAAAGTTCTTGCCTGTAATTTACTAATTTCAGCTGCTCTACACACATCTACTGCTTCTGCTAGATTGAGGT
Source organism: Popillia japonica (assembly GCA_004785975.1). NCBI lineage: Eukaryota > Metazoa > Arthropoda > Insecta > Coleoptera > Scarabaeidae > Popillia > Popillia japonica. The sequence goes on along the minus strand of SMLS01032293.1, from coordinate 319 downwards.
TTGGCATTCTAAGTAACCTTTCTTGTTCTTCCCTGTTCTTAATGCCTATGACCACTCGATCTCGAATCATATTTTCTTTTTCCGTTCCAAATTCACACATATCTGCTAGTCTTTTAATATCTTTTAGGAATACATCAAAGGTTTTATTTTCCGTTTGGTTTCTGTTGTAAAATACATATCTGTCATAGATTATGTTTTACCTAGGCTGTATATAATTTTCAAATGCATTTATAATTTTGTCTATATCCTTTTTCTCGTCTGCTGTCAAATTAAACGTATTAAACAGATCTACTGCTTCTTCACCTATTAAATTTAAGAA
>SMLS01032283.1:0-25396 GCA_004785975.1 Popillia japonica | reverse complement strand
AAAAAAAAAAATTATATACATATATGTGTATGTGTAAAACTGCATTTAAAAATATAAACAACACAAAATTTCCTTATCTCAAACTTAATTGAGGTACTTAAAACACAATACCTTTTTTAACACTTCCAATTAAATGAATCATTCAAATTCCAAAAACAAAAAACCGTTACGCAGTGCTACTTTAAAATTTTCAACATCATCATCACAATCAAAATTTGAAATCGTTACAACGCATTTAGGGTCGGTTCATTGCCTCTTCCAGACAGGATCAATCAAAACTCGCCTCGTTATTTAATATCCTTGAACTTCACTTACACAATTACATATTAATAGGACTATCGGATTCTTACGTCACGAAATCTTTTAGGATGGTACTATATTGCAATAGCGAGCCCCTTAAAAAATAATTTACCGCAATTTTCAAGGAAGTATCGATTTCGCGCGGAATGGAATTTAATATCGATATTGCAGATATGTTACATCGTGTATTATGATCGTACGAAACTAAATTTATTCCGATAATAATTAAATCCCATACTTAATATTAAAAACATTGATTTACCACGCGGGTCATATCATTATCATTATTTTTTATCTACGGATAACCAGCACAAACGCAAATATAAACCGCAAGATTAAAACAAAAAAAAATTTTAGATCGATAAAAATGGCGACGGCTACATCGATTTAAAAGAACTAAAAGAGGCCCTAGATGTTTGCGGCTTCAAAATTCCAGGATGGAAAGTCCGCCAGATGGAAGAAGAATTCAAAAGTAAAAAGGGCTTTATGCAAGATGGGAAACTATCATACGACGAGTTCGAATCCCTCTGCAGCGACTTGAAAGCCGGCGAAGTCGCCAGCACCTTCAAACAAGTGGTTACAAGAAAAGAAAATCTTCAACACCTAGGTGGGACTTCAGAAGCTTCCAATGAAGGTACTACGCATTCGGTTAGGGTAGAGGAACAACTCGCCTTTTCCGATTGGATCAATTCGAATTTGAGACACGATCCCGACCTGGCACATTTGTTACCTATCGATCCACACGGCCAAACTCTGTACGAAAAAGTCAAGGACGGGATCCTACTTTGGTAAGGTGATCCTCGATCTTATCTTGATCACTATTGTAATTTTTTTTAATTTATTTTTTTAGCAAAGTTATCAACCATTCCTGTCCAGACACTATCGACGAAAGAGCCATCAACAAGAAAAATCTCACACTATACACAAGATTAGAAAACTTAACTTTAGCCTTATCATCAGCACAAGCAATAGGCTGCAATGTTGTAAATATAGACGCGCATAGTTTAGAGAAAGGAACACCGCATTTGGTCCTCGGCCTAGTCTGGCAGATCATCAGAATCGGTCTATTCAATCAGATCACTTTAGAACATTGTCCGGGCCTGACGTCACTTCTAACGGACGAAGAAAAAATAGAAGACTTACTGAAATTATCGCCGGAAGCCATTCTTCTGAGATGGGTCAATTATCACTTGGAACGTGCCGGAGTTAGTAATCGTGTTAGCAATTTCCAGAGTGACATTACAGATTCAGAAGTGTACACGCACCTCCTCAAGCAAATCGCGCCAACTGAAGCTGGTGTTAACACTGAGGCACTTTACGTAAGGATGTACAACATCTCACGACACAGAAAATTCATTAAATTTCGTTTTAGGAAAGAGACTTACACGAGAGAGCCGAAAAAATGTTACAACAAGCTGGCAAACTTAAATGCAGGTCGTTCGTTACCCCACAAGACGTCGTTAACGGTGTATATAAATTAAATTTGGCTTTCGTCGCGAATTTATTCAATAACTATCCTGGATTGGAACAAACAAACGGCACATTAGAAGGTTACGAAACAATCGAGGAAACTAGAGAGGAGAAAAGTGAGTATAACCGCAAAAAATTGGGAAAAAAATTCTCATCGTAATCACATTGTAGCCTATCGAAACTGGATCAATTCAATGGGAGTCTCGCCCCACGTCAATTGGTTATATTCCGATTTAGCCGACGGTTTAGTCATCTTCCAATTATACGATATAATCAAACCGGGTATCGTAGATTGGAATAAGGTCCATAGGAAATTCAGCAACCTGAGGAAGTTCATGGAAAAGCTGGAGAATTGCAATTACGCGGTCGAGTTAGGTAGAGAGATTAAATTCTCTTTAGTCGGTATCGCCGGTCAAGATATCAACGAAGGCAACGTTACTTTAACACTGGCCCTCATTTGGCAATTGATGAGGGCGTACACTTTATCGGTACTTTCGCAGCTGGCTCAAAGTGGAAGTCCCATCGTCGAAAAGGAAATCGTCCAGTGGGTGAACACCAAATTGAGTTCGGCCGGAAAATCGTCTTCCATCAGAAGCTTCCAAGATTCAGCAATCGCCGACGCGAAAGTCGTTATCGATCTCATAGATGCTATTAAACCGGGTGCCATCAATTACGATCTCGTTAAATCGACCGGGTCGGAAGAGGTGAGCTTTTCTCTTTTCTACATTTACGTGAATTTGAAATGATTAATTTTAATTTCAGGATAATTTAGCGAATGCGAAATATGCTATTTCCATGGCTAGGAAAGCTGGTGCTAGGGTGTACGCGTTACCGGAAGATATAACGGAAATGAAACCGAAGATGGTCATGACAGTTTTCGCGTGCCTAATGTCGCTAGATTACGTGCCAACTATGGATGCCATTCCACAATAATAAGAATTTCTAATAATCTATAACATTTCCAATGAATAATGAGGGAGAAAAAGGAAACAAAAGTCATACCAAGTTAATTTTTTTTCATCTTTATAATTTTTTTAATTTAATATTTACTATTATAAGTATGGTAAATTTTTTAAGAACTGTGATTAAATATGTAGCAGAAACATTCCACGATAAAAGACTAAAGTATAGGTTGGTCTTTTCGGGGGGACAAACGAAATAATCTACAGAATAAATCAATTTCAGGCGGTGATTAAATTTGGAAATTTGTGCAATATCGTTTTTGATATAATTTAAAACAAATTGTTATGTGTAGTATGAATTACATACTATCAATTCCATCAATATTAAATATTTGATGCATTTATATATTTTTTTAGGGGTACCATATTTCCTTTTGGACGAAGAATGTTTATTTTATCATTATTTTTTGAGGTATTTTATTTTATATAATTATATTATTTAAAAGTTCCATTTCCATGTCGTAATACTTATGTACATTTATTATATTAATTCTTTTTATTTTAACTTTATATATATATAGTATATATATTTAAGTATTTGTATTTGATACCGTCATCATTTATATTATTAATATACATACATATATTGTCTTGGCTGGGAACGCCGAAGTGCCATTTTAAATAAGTGAAGAATTATACAACAAAAACTTACCGCTACACAATATGTAATAGGATTTATACAAAGAATTGTGTAACTTTTTTGAATGTATTTGCTTAAATGCAATAAAACCAAAACTAAAGTGCTCCTCATTGTTTTATTTAAACTTCATACTTGCGTACCTACGAATGGATAATTCAAGGCTGCAATTTTCTTATTGAAGAATGCATAAAACAATACGTTAACACATCAATAATTACATCAAGGTTAATATATATATTCCCATGTGAAAGTTATTTCTGTAGCCGCGACGGGACCCAATTAATGTTAATTTTGTTATAGAATGATTCCCCAATGATTTAATTTCAATTTGTGTAAGTTGAATTTGGTAGCATATTCATATATTGATTAACACACTTTCAGGTGTTCATTTTCGTTACGTCAATAAATAATAAGGTCCAAAAAAATATCTTTTTGATCGAAAGATTAGCAAACCACCCTGCTTGAGGCCTATTGATTAGAATGAATTGTTTGGCTTGCCCAAAGAGAGGATGGCAAATCCTGCATGTTGACCAAATTCATACACATTTGAATTTTGAAATAGTGACTTTAATTTTGCACGGTTACCTATTTTTTTGTTCAAGTAGAAGGCGGGAAATACAAATTTGTTCAGGGAACGTGGAATATCCTGCTTTAATTTATATTTATCGCTTTTAATATCCTGCGTAATAAAACAATCTTCAATTATCGATTTAATTACACACATCCAAGGATCTTTCTAGCAAAAAAAAAATCGTATCTCGCAATATTTAACCGTTAGGTACAAGCATGCTGAAATACATTCATTCTTAACTTTAAAAATAATCTTTGTTTGTGCCAGCCATTGTCAGAACCGGAAATGCTCGACTTGAACATCGTACGAAATCGTTAGGTGGAAAATTGAATTAAGAGAGCGTGATAGAGTGAGAGGGCCTAGTTTCTGCTAACGTTAAATGGGAAAAAACACCGGTCTCTAACGTATTTCACCATTCGCTGCGGTTTTGGGCATTCCATCGTGTTAGATTCCAGAAATTTTTACCCACGCACACACGAATAACCGAGTAAGTTTTATATAGGATCAATATTTTACTAAATTTACTGTATTTTAGATTTACGAATTGATATATTGTTCTTTTCCGGTATTTTCCTAGGTGATACCTAACCATGCCTGTACCAAGTCTCCAGAAACCAGCTCCAGCTTTTAAAGGGACCGCCGTTGTTAATGGACAATTCAAAGATATTTCGTTGGCCGATTATGCAGGACAATATCTAGTACTATTCTTCTACCCGTTGGATTTGTAAGTTTATTAGAAATTATTTCACAATAGAATTTATTTACTATCTTCTGTGTGTGTGTTACCGGTAAATTATTTTTTTTATTACGTGCACATTTTCAAGGTGATATCTTTCTTAAATCACATAAAAAGTAAATAAGATATTTTTTTCTCTTACATTTACTTCATTTTGCTGCATACGAATATGTTCCGTTTCATTAATTTTATATTTCGTCACAATATATCATGTCAAAACGTGAACAATTAAATTAAGAACGTGTGCTAATCGACTAAACAACTCACGCAATTTTTTCCCCATTGAGATATAATCTTCATTTTAATTAATAAACTAATTAAATTCATGCGTCTTCGTAAAATATTAACTGCAAATTAGTTCGGTACATAAAAATTATTAATCTATGGTATGTTGGAAATGACTCAACCTTGACGATTCAAACTAATGCGTATTGCCTGCCATAACTAATAAATCTCCGATACATTTCAATAATGCTATAATAAACCGGAATAATATTATTATTAATAATTCCCTTGTATATAAATTTACGATTCGATTACGACTAGATAGGATTAAATTGATATTTTTATCTCTTTACAGCACTTTCGTTTGCCCAACGGAAATCATAGCGTTCTCCGATAGATTCGCCGAATTCGAAAAGATCAAAACCTCAGTGGTTGCCTGCTCGACAGACAGCCACTTCAGTCATTTAGCATGGGTTAACACCCCCCGAAAACAGGGCGGTTTAGGAGAGATGAACATCCCATTGCTCTCCGACAAATCAATGAAAATCGCCAAAGATTATGGTGTCCTGGATGAGGATAGCGGTGTGCCATTCCGTGGACTCTTCATCATCGACCCTAAAGGCAACCTAAGGCAAATCACGATCAACGACCTTCCTGTTGGACGTTCGGTGGATGAAACCCTACGTTTAGTGCAAGCTTTCCAATTCACCGACGAGCATGGGGAAGTGTGCCCAGCAGGTTGGACTCCGGGGAAGAAGACGATGAAGCCTGACCCAACAAGGAGTAAAACATATTTCGAAAGCGAGAATTGAATTCTTATGTATTATTTTTCTCCTCTCCTTTTAAGATACTTTATAGAATCTAGTATTTTTTTCTTTGTTCGTTACAGTTTACCTATAATCGGTATTATTTAGTGTTTAGTTGAATAATTAAATAAATACGTTCCTTTCGATGATATCAGCTTAGTTTTATTATTTAATACCACGTTCCTGATTATCTCGTTCCGATAACACTAGTTTAATACATAGTTATAAAAATTAATGAGATTTTATGAATGATTGAAAGCTTGCAGACCGACCTTATCTAGCACGTACATCAATATAACGATCCAAATTGATTATGCAATCTGTTGTTATTAGATTAAACATGAATAAATAATTAATGCAACGTCCCTGTTAATTATTGCACGTAAAAAAAATCAAGAACATTCATGACAGCCATTTCTACACACTACACAAGCACAGCAAGCTTACTCATAGATAATTTCTCACGCAATAAATTTACGAAATTCTTTTGTACGTGCGTTAGAATTTTATTGAAGTTTTCTGGCAAGAATCAGTCGTATTTATTTAAACTAAAACTTCAGTAAATTTGGTTATCTAACTTACAGGCTCATGGGGCCAAGAAATTATTAATGGCCATGATGGCTAAGACTATGCAGATTTATCAGACAATTTTTTTAGAGTTCAAGCACCAGAGGAAGCTATCTTTAGTTTTTTTACCATTTTAAATTCATAGGATGCTGGTAATAACTGGAAGTGATGAAAAAGAGAAAATTAAAAAAGGTAAACCATAACATTCATGGCAATGGCATGTCCTAACAGATGTGCGTTTAGTCGTTAAGTAATACGATACTGACATATGAGAAAGAAATGATTAATATTAACATATCTACAGTATGTTTACGAATTCCGAGATAATGCAAACTTCATCAATGACAATTGAACTTTTAGCGCCAATATTTTTGAAATATATCGGATAATATAACGTGAAACGCGAGAAATACTCATGTAAACACGTATATTTATGTAATTCGATTAGTTTGTTTATACATCCACTCCTAAATACACGGCAGAGTAGCGATTATATATCTACATCGTGTTTAGTTTATAAAACTAACCTAAACAACACGAGTATTTTAAAGTAATCCTTTAAAATTTATAATTGTACAACAGCATACTAACAGAGTATTGGTTGGTGAAATTACAAACAAAAAAAATTAAGGTAGGATTCTAGTACGCTTGTCCATAGATCGACAAGCAACTTGTTGATTAAATCCAGTATAGTATGCGGTGAATTGTATTATTCAGATAGTCCGTACACGCCATACACTTTACAACATTACATTGCATTATAGAGAATTAAACATGGCGAGTTACCACAAACCGGAAGCTAAAATCGTACAAGAATTGAGAGATATAGCCAATAAGCTGAGGATAGATTCGATAACGTCTACAACGGCTTCGAAATCGGGGTAAGTGCACCGTAAATTATTAACCACCCTGTGTAGATTGTAACATTTATCCCGCATGCTTCGCTCAAAGGGAAGTGAAGTGGGGGGAGGACTGCATATACAGGTAGTCGTCTTCTGTGATGAATTTCTTTGAAGACTAAAGACTGCATCATATCGTATACGAGAGCCACATGTTCTAAAGTTCTTGTTTTTTTTTGTTTACTTTTTGTTCATTTTGATATATGATACTTTCAAGATAGTAACTCGTTGTATTTAACGCAGACCACGCGTACAAACGAACACATTTTACAATACGTTGTTCGATAGTAGAAACGTGCTTTAAAATGCCGGGTCAAATAAAAGAGGAATACGCGGTTTTGTTGGATATAGCCAACAAATTAAGGATTCACAGCATCGAAGCTACTAGCGCCTCAAAATCAGGGTATGTCTTATTTTACCTCCATGTTTATCTATATCGTACCTATTGATTTTTTGTTTGTCACCGTGATACATCAATAAATAATTTAATCGAATTTCAGTAATCAAATTAATGTATTTAATCGAATCTTAAGTGCACTTTAATTAATAATATTTCTAAAGGTAATAACGATAAAATTTGTGCGATAGTTTTAAAGTTGTAACCTTTTTGACCTTATACAACTTTATCGTCATGTATTCGGAAAGACGTCCTGTAATACTCAAAGTTATCTCGAAGGACGAATTATATCATAACGCAAAACAGAAAATGGCTCACTTATATAATCTTGTATTTATCACAAATCGCGTACACCAGATAATCAAGATCGCGTCTCGAATATTTTCGACCTCGTGTTTGTTCTTATAACTTATTGAAAGCTATTGTTTAGGTTTGTGTACAAGCTTCAATTTCATGTTTAGTCTACCTACAAGATGGTGATAGTCTCACTTTACTCAGATAACGCGTCGTATTACATGTCGCATTAAGAAACATTTTTTTTCCTCTGATTACAGCCATCCAACATCATGTGCGTCTATCGCGGAAATCATGTCTGTCCTCTTCTTCCATACAATGAGGTACAAACTATCCGAACCCAGGGATCCCTCAAGCGATAGATTTGTCCTATCGAAAGGTCATGCTGCGCCTATATTATACGCTGCTTGGGCTGAAGCTGGGTTATTCCCAGTCGAAGATTTAAAAAATCTGAGGAAGTTAGGGTCCGATTTGGAAGGCCACCCTACACCGCGCCTCAATTTCATCGATGTTGGGACCGGTTCACTCGGCCAAGGTTTAGCCATTGCTGCCGGAATGGCTTACGTTGGCAAATATTACGATCAGGCCAGTTACAGGTAAATTAATCCTTTTGCTATCATCATCTATCTAAGTAATCAAAAATTTCAGAGTATATTGCCTGGTCGGTGACGGAGAGAGCGCTGAAGGCTCCATTTGGGAATCGATCAATTTCGCCAGCCATTACAAACTGGATAATTTATGCGTAATTTTGGATGTAAATCGTTTAGGTCAATCAGAGCCGACACCGTTAGGTCACGACATCGAAACGTATTGCAAACGTTTAGAGGCGTTCGGATTCGAAACGATCCCAGTCGATGGTCACGACGTGGAAGCTTTAGTAAAAGCTTTGCATATCGCCTCCACAACTAAAGATAAACCAACAGCTCTCGTTGCTAAAACGTTTAAGGGAAAAAATTTCCCAGACGTGGAAAATTTCGAAAATTGGCACGGAAAACCGTTAGGCAACAAAGCAGATGTTATCGTACAACATTTGAAGGGTTTGATTAAGAATGCTGGACCACTCCAGATTCATCCTCGTAAACCGCTAAAAGATGACGCACCAGTTATAGATATCACCAATATTAAATTATCGTCGCCACCAGCATACAAATTAGGCGAAGAGATCGCTACAAGAAATGCTTACGGTACAGCTTTAGTCAAGATTGCTCAATCGAATCCTAGGGTAATCGCTTTAGATGGGGACATGAAGAATTCGACGTTTTCAGAGAAATTGAAACAATACGATCCGAAACGATTCATCGAATGTTTCATCGCGGAGCAGAATTTAGTTGGAGTTGCGATCGGAGCTGCTTGCAGAGATAGAACTGTAGCGTTCGTATCGACATTCGCTACGTTTTTAACGAGAGCTTTCGATCAAATTCGTATGGGGGCTATTTCTCAAACGAACGTGAATTTCGTCGGGTCCCACTGCGGTGTTAGTATTGGAGAAGATGGTCCCAGTCAGATGGGCTTGGAAGATTTAGCGATGTTCCGTTCTATTCCAGGCAGCACCGTATTCTACCCAAGTGATGCTGTTGCTTGCGAAAGAGCTGTTGAATTAGCTGCTAATACTAAAGGGATTACTTTCATAAGAACGAACAGGCCAGCTACGCCGATTGTTTATGAAAATAATCACGTATTCGAGGTAAATTATTTTGTAATCATATTAATAATAATAATAATTTTATTAATAATGTTGTAGATTGGAAAAGCGAATATTTTGAGGTCGTCAGAAAAGGATCAAGTTCTCGTAATCGGGGCTGGAGTTACATTGACGGAATCTTTAAAAGCTGCCGATCAACTGGCTGCCATGGGAATCTCAATTAGAGTTTTAGATCCATTCACTATCAAACCAATTGATAAACAAGCTATTGTAGCTAACGCTAAAGCGGTTGGCGGACGCGTGATTTCTGTCGAGGATCATTACCCCGAAGGTGGTCTTGGAGAAGCTGTACTTTCCGCTGTAGCTTTGGAAAGGAATATTTTGGTTAAAGTAATAGCTGTGCCTAAAGTTCCGCGTTCAGGACCTCCTAATGCTCTGTTGGATTACTATGGAATATCCGCTAAACACATTGTTAATGCTGTTCAAGAAACACTTAAATTGTAAGGTGTAGTTCGCATATCTTTTTGTTATTATTGTAATTGTTACATTCCGGAAATGTACGCATTTATTTTTTTAATTTTTTTTCCCTGGAGAATTGCAATAAAACATGATTAATGGAACTCGTGTTTTTATATATGTTTGTGTATCTCTAAGGTTGAATGATTTACGTTTATTTCGTTATATAACATTGAGATTTCTACACAACCAAGGTCGAATTGTTGTTTAGGTTTAGCTACGTAATTTTAGATGGCAGGTTGAGTACAATTCCCTATCATTACTATTTTTCAATAAACTTATCATTAAAGTAAACACATTTTACAATCAAATTAAAACACGTGTGAAGGAATTTGAACAATAAATCGATGCTATTCTGTGCCAATCTGACACAAGGAGATGGCCAAATGTTTATTATTGAATGAGTCGTAAATCAAGTGTGTTGTGTTGCAGATGGTGTATAACAATAGAATTTACGTAAACGGGATATTTTTTATCGATTATAATTTAAATCCAAGCAGGGGCGTAGTTACAAGGAGATTTTTTTGAATAAATTCATGGAGATCTGCGTGAAACGACGTTTTACGAATAAGATTCTAATGTTTGTCCATAATTTAAAATTTGTGAGGATAAATTCGGTTTATTTCAAGAAAACTAGGTAAGAATTGGTTTTATTTATTGTCACATTAGGTGTTTCGCCGCTGCTGTATCGAGGACGTAAGTTCCTAATTAATTATGAGAGCGTACAGACATTGAGGTCGAATCTATTGAAGCCTAATCTGTGCGATTTGTAAGGTTACGCGTATAATTGGCTGCATAAGATTACAATTATAAAAATTCGGAAAAAAATCTCAAATACAAACAAATTTCGTTTGCGTAATACGGCAAAAAAATTGTATACGTGTTGTTTTCCATGTATGACAGACAGAATTCGCAGGAATGATAACTTCGCAGAATGGTGGACATATTGCAAATTGCCGGAGGTGTGTCTTGTGTCGTCACACGATCTTGAACCTTGTTTAACGGTCCCCGCACCACACAAAGACTTTCCCGCAACTAAAGTCTGAAATTTGTCGTTAAGTTGTGTAATTCTGCCATTTTACGCCGCGGTACTACTAAACAGATAATAGGATTTATTTATTAAAAAACCGCTTTGACGCAAATCCCGTCGATTTACCTTTATGAATTGGCAAATTAGGCACTTGTCCCAGCATCTAAAATAGATTTGAATTGACGATGTTGTTTATACTTAGATCTTAAGCAGATTTTGGATTGTGCAAATCTGTTTTGTAAAAATATTACGTACGTGGCGACGAAATAATTCATACGTGACGTGTGTATTTACATTGTAAATAACATTAACGCACGTGGTTGTGTTTTAATGTTACCTTAGGATATAATATCAAATGCCATCGTCTCAATATTGTTTACAATATTGAATAGAAACGTTACGCAATTTTGTTGTTTGAAAACTAAGATGGGCTTGTAATTCTTCCTTCTGTTTTAAATCGTTTTCAGCTAAATATTTATACTGTCATAAAGTTTATAGTTTGGGGCTATTCTCGTCGAGTTTTAATTAACGTTCCGCAAATTAATCTGGCAAATATTATTTACCACATCGCATATTTTTCCATGTGTGTCATCTCGTCAAAGTCTACCTCGATAGTACCAGTTTTATCGGGACCGATTCACCTACTTTAGTAGTTTGTTTATATGTACTGAAAGACCTGAATTAATCTCCCTTTTGGAAGTTTGCCTTCACCGACCAACGCTCGATAGCGTTGCCAAATTATTCTCCCTTTCTCGTGACTATAGGCTAGAGTTCAAATTCTGTAGGGCGGAGGATGTGGGAGAAAGATCACACAGGTGCAATGTAGATATTGAATTATTTTTATCCTTATGCTTCCTGGAGATTGTAGTTTGAGCTCGTGCTTGGGATGTTACGTCTAGCTTTTATATTATAAGCTTGAACTAAAAATATATAGAATAAAGCTAAATATGGTCGTGCACAAATTGGCGGTCGAGAACCGGCATATATTAGACTACTCAAGTCGTTTCTCGACACAATGGAATTTTTAGTGTAGATTTTACGCTGACTGTTCTGTTGCCGAGCACATTCGAGCTTGCAAATTGCAAGAAAGTAAAATCATCAATTTTAATTCTGAATATCTATGCATAATTAAACGTTCTATAATTATAACCCGATTAAAATTATGAATTGTAATCAATGAGCGAATAGATTTGAATTATATTTTCCCTCGTTTGTCGTTCTTATCGCACGTTGAACGTGTCGTAAGCGGTTTAGATACGTATGTCTGATGTCTGAGTTCAGTACGAAAATAAATATCACATTGGCTTGCATAAAAATAACTTTTATACGGTATCATGTGGGCCTGCTCAACTCAATGAAGTATTGAAAAGTTTTTTGCATTTTTGCTTAGTACTGGTACAACATCGATTAAGGAATTTTTATTGCTCGCTTTTGTTGTGTAATCGACACGCACACGTCTGATTAAAATAAACTAACTTACTTAGAAATTCTTGTTAAGTTCAACTGTTGTTTAGAAAGGTTAAAAGGTGCATAAATGTATAGGTATAACACAATACAAGTATTGCATCAGCTTTGCCATTTAAAAACTGTATCTATAAACTGAATATTGTTAACGTTAAAGACTACATACTGTGTTATCTATTTCCTTTAATTATTTCAAATATTCCGGTACGGGAGAGGCGTAAACAAAATTGTTGACATGATTGAAATCGTCAGCTACGTCAATAGATCTTGGTAATAATTATGTAATTACGAGCTTTTTGACGAGATAATCTAGTAAGTACATACATACATACGTGCAACTTAATCACTACGAGTTGCTGGAATCAAGTTTTCCTGAAATTATGACATGGAAAAACTATTTTGTTACATTCTAAAAATAATTCATTAATATATTTCTTAGTATTGACATAATGAGCAATCAACATAAACAACTAAAGCTGTTAGTTTCACCTGAACAAAAGTGCCAAAGTGACAAAGTAGAATGTGTTATGTTAATTAAAGAAGAAAAAAAGAGTATGACGCAATTTTTGAAATGTTTTCTTAATAGTTTATTCATTTACCCGAAGGAGTAAGGAGTTGTAAGGAGCAACGACTATAATCATTAGCATTTAATGATATTTGAAAACGGAAATTTAAATTACTTTTTTCTATACAGGCGTCAATATATTGAAATTGATTTGCAAGCTGTGTAGAAAGTACATAATTTATTACGTGAAGGTAATATTATTGCAAAAAAAGTTGCCAAGCAAGGTCAGCCATCTAATAATCCCAAAGGTGTACGCTAATAAATGCATGAAGTTGACATTAAAGTATTAATTTTCTCCTTTCAAAGAATATACATACATACAGTAAAACTGTCACATAGAGAGGAAGTAGGGAAAATTAGTGAACCCCTTACGTAATGAAATTCTCTTGATATTGAGAAAGCGAACACGTGCATAAACGCACAAACCATAGTGTAATGGGATACCCTAAATAATCTTGATCGTTGAAGATTGTCACGTATCAACTATACTTAGTCACATTATTGATAAATCCTGTGATACAGGAAGTTACAAATTATTTTATTCATTTCGTCATTTCCGATAAATTTAAAAATCAATATGTAGATAACTGGGACGTGCACTTTGCAACCCTCACACTTCTCTCATCAAATTGCACAATTCGATTGAAATATTGTTCAATAGTTTCAAGATTTCGAGAAATCTAAATGGGGAACATCCTGGATTCCATCGCTATACAAACAAATTAAATTCCCATAATTCGGGACGATCAAAGTACAGATCGTGATTGCACGGCGATAATGACGCAATATGATTTTGCGAAAAATATTGTAGGTAGTCGTAAATTAATATTCCCATCCTTATCTGGTTTAGAGAATCACGAAGACGCTGTGTACATGTACATACATACAAAATTAGTTTTTTTTGTCTGTGGTTCTTATATTACTTCCTCGTTTCTAATGCATGAAGCCGGTGATTGTATTGCAGCCTTCGCTGTTGAAAATTTGGCATACTTCGGCAAACGAGAATTTGCCGCTAGCGCAAAAACCAGACCATACAATTGAAACATTGTATGGAACCTGTTGTATCTATCTCTATATCAGTAAAGGGGGAGTGTTTGGAGGCACGGCAGTCTACGTCATGATGACGAAACAAATTGTAGCACACTATTTAACTTGCTCACTTTCTTGACGGTAGACTTTAGTAGAAGTTGATGCACGATTATAATATTTTGTATTTTTATTTCGTGTCTCCGTGCGATCCTTTTATTGTTTTCTGTGCAGGAAATATACCGAGTTCGTATCAGTGAAACGGAATAGTGGAAAATCTAAGCCAGCCGGAAGACTAATTAGAAATTTTTTCCGAAAGTAAGAGTGATTCTTTTTAAAGTGAAATATAAACTTGAGTTAAATTATGCATTATTTGCTGTGTGCGGTGGTACTAGCTTATCTGGCCCAGCTGAGTTTTTGTGTTGAAAAGCCACCTCCATGTTTTAGGTAAGTCGATTTTATTCAATTATTATCACGAAATACCTTCTTATCTGAATCGTAAATACATATTTAAATTTGCTTTGGATATGAACGCCTAGTCCGAAGGTTATTTAAAATTATTATAAAGACTGACGTACAATTTATACAGAAAAAAAATTATTTACGATAAAAAATGGGCCAAGTTACTTAGTACCATGTACACCTAAAAAAGCACATGAAATTCCTTAGATTAAAACTTGATAATTAAAATTATTCCACAGTGATATCTATTGTCACGGTCCCCTACTTCACACCGTCCAAATGGCGAAATTATATCCCGATTCGAAAACCTTCGTCGATATGAAACTGAAACAATCGCCCAACAACACTCTGGTTAACTTCCATAAATTCATGGAAAAACACGGGCACGATCCGCTACCAGAAGATGTCGAAATGTTCGTCAACGAGAATTTCGACGATGCCGGAATGGAATTTACAGCATGGGAGCCGGACGATTGGGTGGAATACCCGAAATATTTGCATAGAATCAAAGATCCCGAATTTAAAGAATGGGGATTATATTTGAATAAAGTTTGGAAAGATTTAGGCCGTAAAATGAAAGACGACGTCAAACAAAATCAAGATCTGTACAGTATAATTTGGGTACCGAATCCGGTTATCGTTCCGGGGGGTCGTTTTCGCGAATTTTACTATTGGGACTCCTACTGGATCATTCAGGGATTACTGTTGAGTGGGATGCGAATCACTACACGTGGCATGTTGGAGAATTTCATGTATATCGTCGATAATTACGGCCACATCCCGAACGGCGGGAGGATATATTACCTCGAAAGATCGCATCCACCCCTATTGGTACCTATGGTAAAGTTATACGTCGATGCGGTTCAAGATTACGATTTCGTTCGGCGACATATTGAAACTATGGATAAGGAGTTCGATTATTGGATGACGGTTCACACGAGGAACGTGTATTATCGCGGAAAAAATTACACTCTAGCCGTGTACGGAGATAATTCGGAAGGGCCGCGTCCGGAATCTTATTACGAAGATGTCGAAACAGCTATGCACCTCGACGAGGATCAGAAAGAGCATTTTTATTCGGAGTTAAAAGCTGCAGCCGAGTCTGGATGGGATTTCTCGAGCCGATGGTTTATCTTAAATAAGACGAATAATGGTAAATTTATATTTATTTATGAAAATAAATTAAATTAAATTCGATATTTTCAATTTGTTCAGGTTCTTTGATAAACACAAAAACCAGATATATTGTCCCCGTCGATTTAAATTCTTTCATTTATTGGAATGCGATAATCTTGAAGGAATTCCACGAAAAGCTTGGAAACGAAGAAAAAGCGCGATATTACGATGATCAAGCCGGGAAGTGGTTAGAGGCGGTTACCGCTGTGCTATGGGATGACGATTTAAACGTATGGTTAGACTTCGACTTGATAAATTCGATTAGGAGGAAATATTTCTACCCGACGAATATAGCACCATTATTCACCGGATGTTACCCCCTTGAGAATAAGGAGAAGATTGTATCGTCCGTGATGAAATATATAGAAGACAGCAAAGTTAAATACGACGGCGGTATCCCAACGACGACTGAGTATACCGGCGAACAATGGGATTTTCCGAACGCTTGGCCACCGATGCAGCATATGGTGATAGTCGGATTAAATAATACTGGGGATGTATATGCTCAAAGGTTGGCTAAGGAGATCGCCAAGATCTGGTTGCAATCGAATTACCACGCTTTTAAAGACGCGAATCCTCCAGCGATGTACGAGAAAGTAAGCCGATTTAATTTCAATTCCTCTTAAATGATCATAATTAATTTTTCCCTTTAAATTTTACAGTACGACGCAACGAAATTTGGATCTGGAGGTGGGGGCGGCGAATACGAGGTGCAATTAGGTTTCGGATGGAGCAACGGTATCATCATACATTTACTAAACGAATACGGCAACGAAATCACTACGGATAATTTCGTTTTATCCGATAACATAACATCAGGATCGCTTGTTGTGAAAGCGGGGACTTCATCCCCGGCGACGTTAGCTGCTTTCGATCATGTGATAACCATTCTCGTCACTCTAGTCTTGTCACTTGTCGTAGGCTATATAGGGTGAGGTAGGTTGAGTGATTGGGGTTCTCTTATGTTTAAATAAATCTAATATGATTTCTCTATTGTTTCAGGATCTTTAATTTTCTGTTTTATTGGGTATTGCTGTGCGTGAGTTCCTTGTGATATGTAGATTTAACTATTCATTTTTTTTAACCAAAAAGAAAGAACCCGGTGTAGCACCAGTGAAAGCGTGGCTGTGATATCTATCATATCCTTCAAAATAATTTATTTAATTTATTTAGTTTAATTTTTCTCGCGGAAGCATGAGATTTTTTTTGTAATATTTATTTTTACCTGTACATATTAATAAAAAAAAGTGTATAATTACTATTAAATAATAATTTGTGAAGTGATTAATATTTTTTCTGCACGCATTATTTTATTTATTTTAGTTGTAAATTTCCTACTAACATTAATTGCTTGTCTTGGGAATGATTAGATTGGAAAGTTATGCCTTAGCATGTGTCCTAACAAAATTTGCCTGGGCTTCTTATATAATTTGGTAGTGATTAGAGCGAAAATAAATTCCGACTTGTTCTTTTTTTATAGAATCTCGATTTATCGGAGACGAAACTACGTTTCCCAGGCGTTTTGGAAAAAAGATCAAAGACCAACTAGATCGCATTATACGGAATTGCGAAATATAGCTCAAACTAAAGCTGGTAGATAAGATAATGAAATTCGTATGTGTTTAATTTAGTAAGATGAGAATGATTTCTCCTCGTTTATTATTACTATTTTTTTTTTCTTTATATTGACTGTGTTACGCTAGAGCTCGATAGTGCCCAATTACGAAGCTATGCAGGTAGAAAGATTACTTTTATTAGGGCTGTGGAAAAGCATAAGTTGACAAATAAGGTTTAAATTTGGTTATATAACGGTGATGTATACTATTTTGCTTGTTCGAAATATATAATAGTATTATTTTATTTAAATATGACTGAGATTATCGAACGATACCCTTGCGAGTATCTAACGGGCAAGCAAACAATAGTACCTTCTTTTTAAGTGCCTATATACCAAAATCAAGTCATTCTTCGAATTAACCAAAAATATATAAATATAGCTATATATTTACGAATATTTCCATTTTATTTCATTTCGAAAATCAGAAACGAAAATTAGATGTTAAGAAGATTGAAACATTTTATAAAAGACGTACCTATATATTATGTGTATTATTAATTTTAAATTAATTATGTTTTCATGACTGAATTGCATGCCTCCATTAAAAAGAAATTCGACGAGTAGCTGAAATCGATATAGTCTTTACGTAATAACGTTTCTTTTTTTGTATATAGTCCTGTCTCCCCCATTACTTACATATATTTTTTAATATAATCGTTTTTATGGCAGCTATTTTATTGTATGTGCATCGACCCAATTCATATATTTATTTAACTATTTATATAATGTAATTTATTTATATATTGCAAGTTGCGTTTACCTTATTGTAGGCAATTTTGTGATCTTTATAAATAAAATATATACATGTCGAAGTGATCGCGTTTTATTATTATATTATTCAATCCCTCTCGTGAATCCGCGCGAGATTGCGAAAGGGATCGCTACACTAAACGCAGGCTAACGCAACCGCGTCTATTTTCGGACAACTAAAATAAACACCAAATGGTTTCGATGAGAAACGAACAAGAGAAACAAGAAAAAATCTAAACGGAAATCGTCGCTTCAATGCTAAACAAGGAGCTCTAGGATCGAGGGGAGCAGCGTAAAACACCTTTAATTTCTCTAATTTAGTCTCTATTAGATGATGAGGGAATAATGTCGGCGCAAAAATTATTCAATTATTCAATCTCCCGTGCTGGACACGTTTATATTTAAACACGGTTTAAATTACTATTTATACACGCAAGACGCTCAACTATACGGGCGCGAAGAGATCCAACCACGCTGAAATGTCAATTGAAAATGCCCTCTAAACGTTCTTCAAACGCCGACTGTGCCGACCTTTAACGTTTTTTTAATGATTGCCGTGAAAGTACCGGAATCTGTAAGGACCGATGTTACGGCCTGACGTCGCGTCGGTTTTCTATAAATACAACGCCGTCGTAACACGTGACTACCGTTCTTTCCTCATATGTGGAATTAAAGCGAGGCGTGTTCGTCCGTTTCGAAATATCGCTGGAATTGGCTGGAATAATCTGACGAACGTCGCATACGTAGATGCATGCGTGTCGATAAGAAAATTCTGATAAGATATATGATAAATGCCGCCAATAATTTAAAAAAGTAGAATCTGACCTTTGAGCGACGTTAGAGGCCGCCGGCGTCAACATCGATGTCGATTTCTATAGTCCGGATGCGGAACAGCCCCATCTGGTAGAACCTGGAACAAAGAGAAATCGGGTTAGAAATCCTTTTCCATCGGCAAAGCGATGTGGGTTGCATAAACGAGAGTATCTTGATTTAGGAATATCGCAGAAATTAACAAAAGGGCTGGAGATGCAACGCAAAATGTGTACTTTAAAATTAACGTTGATAGAGGGATCCATCAGGAATTCGCGACAAATTTATACGAATCCCCGGACTCGAAATGATTTCAATAGTCCTACCAACACCATCTGGAGCGAGATACCGGAACTATTTACGAAAAATTTGTGCGAATTAATGGCGGGACTCTTCTGAATTTATAAAAACAAGCGTTCGTAGTTTTGTAATTAGTTTTATAAATATACATATTTATAATGTTTCTACATGAAGAAGGAAGCCCATTTCTTAATTATTAAATTAGTTAATTGTTGAGGAATTGGAAAAGTTGATGTTCATTTTTTTAATAAATTTATTAGTTCTTTAATTATTAAATATTGGGCAATGACACCAAACAATCAAAAAACAATGTATGTACTATAAAAAAGTTTGATTTCATAACTTTACTATACATAATACATTCTTTGAAATATTATTGACAGTTGGATCTATTAGCGTTTTCTTCGTGTCTTTTGTGTGTGTGTGTGTGTGTGTCGCCTTCAAAACAGATCTGCCAATAATATCGTTTACATAGAGTTTTATTTTATTTATATATAATATTTATAATATGTATAATATTAATTATCAAATTTACTAGTTTACAAACATTACAAAGGTATAAAAATTTAAATACCAAAAGCTTGAAAATTTGGCACCTGCAATTATAAAAATAATAATGAATAAAACAGAAAACGATCTGGTCGAAAAGCCGAAAAAATGAACGCATTGCAACAACAACAACAACAACAACAGTCGTGTGTGAAATGAAACCAAGAAAAACTGATAACAAACAAGAAAAACCAAAAACGAATTATTATGTATTTTATTATAATAATACTGTCAACAAAAAAACAATTAGTTATTTACTAAAGAAATACATATGATTGAATTATATTAAAAAAGGGGAGAAAATTACTCTTATAAATATATATATTTTTTTAAGAAACATGTCATCCTTTTAATATCATAGTCACTGTTCTTTATAAATTAATAAAAATTTATTACGTATAAAATATGTAACTACAATATAATTACCGTACCTACATCGAGGATTCAATTCAAGACCATCGTATATCGGCTCGATATAAATGCGGTACTTACAATCGATCATCGCAACATAATAGAGTAGATTTAAAAAACAGTAGAAAAGTGACTAAAACGAAATTTCAATTAAAAAAAGAGATAAAACAGAAATTATTGCGCTGTAATAATGTTTTTTTTGTCTTCATTACTTACTCTCGTAGCATAATCAGATGGGTAGAGTAGATGCATCCGACATTCCTAAATCTTACAAATAAAATTATGTACAACGACAAACTGCACATGTATTTTATAATTAATATATTACATTCATGAGGAGAAATATACAGAGGTACTAAAAAGAGATTGCAAAAGCTGTTGTTTAGTTAAGTTTATTTATTAAATTTTTTTTGTTTCATTCTTACGATTCTTACGTCCATGTTTTAACCAGCAGTTGATACGTACTTCTTTTTCATTTTTTAAAATATTTTGTACTAAAGTGCAATCACTTATGGAGCCTTCTCTAACGAGGCGACGAAAATTTATGTTAAAAAAAATGTTTACCTCAAACAACTAACACACTATCTTTTCTTGCTCGGAAACACTTTCTTTTGCGGCGTCGGCGTTTGCGGCTGCGAGGCGGGTCGCTTCCTCGATAGCACAGCCTCCGGGTTACCGTTACAGCACGAACACAGCTTCTTGACACTCCTTCTAGCTCCCCTACCACTCAGCGAACAGTCAGCGTCTTCAGAACAATGCAATTCGGTACATTCACTTTTAGATATGGCTACGCGTACAACTTTGTAACTGCCGTCACTCAATTCCTCGTCACTAGGCTTATTCATGCAGATGTCGGGACTCCTGCTGGAGCTCTTAACCAGTTCCGTACTGCCGGTCGTGTCTTCCGAACTGGACACCTCAGCGCTCCAATTCTCGACCTGCTTAACCTTATCACTCTTTTTTCTATTGCTATATTTATGTACATATTTATTTAAATGCGGAGGTGACGTCGGGTGGTAAGTATCCGGTGATATAGGTGAGTTTAACGTGACGTCTGACATTGACGTACACGTCTGGAGTAAGGTAGCATCTTCGCACGGCGATTCAGACTCTGTACTAGTACCGCTCTGACCATTTGTTAGTAACCTAGATTGATCCTCATCATATTCTAAATCATTGTCACCTGTCTGGTACTCACCAGTCTCAAATAAAAAATCATCATCACCGAATAGAGTTAATTTCGCGTCGTCTTTACTGTCTGGGGCGTGTAACGGTCTCTTAACGAGGTCTTGCGACGTCTGATCGAACGACGGCGAATGATTGGCATCGAATAATAGCTCGGCTTCGGGGAACAGGTCGCTAGTGCTCGGCTCGTCGACGCCGAGGTCCTCGCACTCCTCAGACAGCGATTTCTGAAGGCGGAGCTCCCTCTCTAACGCGGCTTGTTTCCTTTGCAGGCAGAGCTGCTGCAACTCGCGGTCCAACCGCTGGGCGCCGGCGGCCTGGACTTTCTTCACCTTGCCCTGCATGGAATACACGCTTGGTGTTTGATAAGTTTTCGATTCGTTGTTCTTCTGTAACGATAATTTCACCAATTAAACTCTTATCCGTAAAATATTTTCGCTATTCATTCATAATCAATTAATATTCTTCTTTATTTATTTTCTCATTATGTATTGTTATTATTATTCATTGCTAACATTAAAATTATATACTTATGTACCACCTAATATTTCAATGCAATACGTGTAAATATACGGATTTTCACATCAGCATCATCATCTGTATATAAACACGTTAGAAGAAAATGCAAAAACTAAAAAAAAATGTAATATCATCAAAAAATCATTCTCTAATAATATACAAGAACCATATTATTACATACTTTTTCAGTATTACGTAAGAAGTCATCTTTATTTTGTTCTGTAGCACTAGCGGAGCAATGCGATTGCGGTGGGCTGTGCGACAACATTGGGCCGTTTGAGGAGCCCGCCGTCACTAGCACAGATTGTACACGTTGCTCCTCAACTTTTCCCGTATCACCTAGATAGAGGTATAGGTGGTTTTCAGTTCACTTCAACGTCAAAATATAAAAGAAGAATGACACAACAACGTGAGTAATACAGTAACTGGAGACAGAATTTTCGCTAAGATATTTCGATACGAAAAAAACTACTTTAACTTATTAATAACAAACCAAATTCTACTGGAAGTGTCCCTTGAAAGAATCGGATTCGCCCGTTTCAATGTTGCCGGTAAAATTTATTTACATATTTACACTCGCAATAAATTAAAGGGGTGTTCGAAACAGTGACGAACGGAACGAATTTCACCGGCAATTATGATCGGGCGATCGATCGGAAATGGATATCGTTATTTAATTCGGTGATATTTCGCCAACCACAAACCTGTTATTTAAAACAAAAACATAAACGATCAACATCCGTTCGCAATTTAGAAACAGGGAGAGGCAAGGCAAATTAGAACAACAGAACGTTTGCGAACCATTTTCTAAGATGCGAACGAACTAGGTATACGCATGCAAAATTCCTCAAATATATAAACCACTCCGATTAAGTTAGCAACGATAGATAATACGAGTACATCATAACACAACATAGAACACAATAGACAACAACATGCAATCTAAACGACATCGTTTACACAAAAATCTTCTGTCTCCATACTGACATATCGCTAAACAAACTCACCTTTTCTATCGATCGCGTTTAAACTGAGTGTCATAATCGTTTGACTTCCTTGATTTTGTTCGTCCTCCATCTCCTCCTTAGGGCAGGTTTGGGCTATCACAGGCGTTGCAATTGGTGCGGCGATGAGCGGCTGTTTCTGATAGGCGAAACCTTTATCCGACGAGTTATCGGATAGCGTGGCCGTCTCCTCGATCTCGACGGTTTCGATTTTCGTGGAGATCACGTTCGTGCTACTGTCGGGTTGCGCTGCACCATCCGACGTCGAATCGTTTTCTCTGGATTGAGAGATCGTTAGCAATAACTCAGTGTTAACCCTGTCAGTATCGTCCATTTTTTTTACCGTTATTGGTTGCCCTAATGTTACTGTACTGATACCGTGTGATGGGGGAGGTAATATGACAGGTGGTTGGGCGCTGACGCCCGCTAAACTCTGAGATGAGATCCCGGCGATGGGTTGGAGTGTCGAATATTTGACGGTAGGCACGGAGGACTTGCGATTTTGATTAAGGAAGCTTTGGAATAGCAGCATGTTAGGACCGGACCGTGCGGGA
This sequence comes from Popillia japonica, assembly GCA_004785975.1. Classification (NCBI taxonomy): domain Eukaryota; kingdom Metazoa; phylum Arthropoda; class Insecta; order Coleoptera; family Scarabaeidae; genus Popillia; species Popillia japonica. Next base: position 1,948 of record SMLS01032283.1, on the reverse strand, counting down.
ACTGTGGCTAATATTTTACTACCACCGGATACCACGGCTATTTGTTGGCCACCCTTCACCATTGAAACAGGCATTATGTAATTGCCGGGAACTAACACCGCCGTATTCGGCATTTTTAAAGCTTCACCTACAGAGTCAGCGATTATTAGGTTACGGGTCTGGTTATGAGATGAGTCTGTTAGTATTAGTTGCTGTCTAGGTGCGGTAGAATCGTTAGATTCAGACGTACTAGCCGTGGAAGCCGGTTGATCCTCGTCCGGCACCGATAGCTGCATCACGCCGCAGGAACTATCTTCGCTTCCCAAAGTGCGAGGGTCTTCGACGTCCACATCGGTCGACATAGACGAGCTGCACTGTCCGCTCTTCTTCGAACTCGAGCTCTTTTTCCGCTTCGAATTCTGGCTGGGGTTCGTCGGAGGATTCGACCGTCGCCTAGGAGCCGGTTTGTTGTTTAAATCCGGGGAATTCCTCAATTGTTCCGCGTACTCGGCCAAGATATCGAAGATTCTTTGCGTCGTGTGCTCGTCTTCTTGCGGTTTCTGTTGAGGTTTGGGAATGGGCGACGATTTGGAAGTATGCATCGCGGTATTCTTCACCGATTTCCCTTTAGAACTTTTCGGAGTCACTTTCGGTAAGACGGGAGTTGGCGTCGGAGCCGGCGTCACGCAAGGACTAGAACTCCCTTGCGAAGCGACGCTTAAAGCCGGAGAAGCGGCCGGTGGAATGCTATTGTAAGTGCTCACGACGACGACTGGAGCGCAATTAATTTTCTGCCCTTGATTCACGTAAGTTACACTTATTCTTTGCTGCTGAGGTTGCGGTTGAGTCGGTGGTTGTTGTTGAGGTTGCGGCGACGGTTCGCTCGTCTCCGAAGACGTCGTCTCGCTAGACGGGTTGGTACTGCTCCTTTCTTTTACTTGTTTGTACACCATATCGAATTCGCGTAATTGTTCTAAAGTTGTCGAACTTAGATTCGTTTGCGGCGTATTTCTGATCACGTTTGATGGGATCTGGAGGACAGGTTTAACGATTCTCGCATTCTGAACGAGCGTCGGACGAGCTATCGCGACTCTAGTCGCGGTTGTTTGGGTCGTCGTGTTATTATCGGAGCTCGTTTCGACCTCTTCGTTGGTTTTCCTACCTTGCAGAGCGGCCGCTAGAAGCGCACTCATTTTGTTATGGATAACGGTGTCTTTAACCAGCGATATTTGTTCAGAATTCGAGGTGGCTATCCGAAAAACCTGACCTCTGGTTTGTGGTATTAAATTGATAGTTTGTCCCGAAGGCATTTGCCTCGTATAGATCACACCACCTTGTATAGGTTTTACACTCACGGATGTCGTGTTGATATTTTTTTGTTGCTGCTGCTGCTGTTGCTGTACTAGTTTGGGTTTATCTACTTCTATATTATTGCTGACGACGTTATTCGAGACGTTGCCGGCCGCATTAGCGTTATCGACGTTATTCTGATAGACGGATTTGCCGAATGCCTGCTGAAATTTCGGCAACGTCTCCGAGTTTTCCGCGCCCTGTTCCGCTTTCGACGATTTCGGCGCCGTCTGTATGAGTTTCGTGAAGTTCTCGTCGTAGTTGGGACTGCTGCTGGGCGATAGGGACGTAATCGTCTGCGTCGTGGCGACCTTCACAACGCGATTCGGCGCGAACGACGTCATCGGTATGAGCTTCACGTCCGACGATTGACATATGAACTGGACTATTCGACTTGACGGTTCCGATGTGGTGCCCAGCTTGATAGGTGGTCCGGAACTCCGCACTGGACTGACAATTTGATTAATAATTTGCTGTTCTCCTGGCACGATTCGTGGATTATTATTTGACTGCAAGTACATTCATTATTAATTGATTTCTTAGGGTTTCCTCTTTAGTTGTGGTTGTTTTTGTTTAATTAGGAGGAATTAAATAAGTTTTCATTATAAAACAAAAAAAA